>JABFEB020000041.1:12965889-12987517 GCA_019775895.2 Stomatorhinus ivindoensis
CTGGTTTTTTTTTAATCATCCCTTCTTATTTGCCCCCCCCCCCCCCCCCCACACACACACACACACACACTTTTTCCAGCCTAATCATTCTCATTATAAGAAACCACATCATAGATACAACATGCAAGCAGCTAGTTGCTTGGTGTCATATTTTATAAGAATTACTTTCAAGAAACGCCTCAAGACCCATCTGTTCCAGTAGCACCTTTACTACCCTGACACCATCTACTGTCTTCCTTGAATACATTACAGTATTACATTTTGCCTGTTGATTTGAATCGCTGTCTTGTTCAGTTCCTGCTGCGTCTGAAAGGTGCTGTTTAGCTCCAGTATTGCATACACTTGTACCTGTACATTCATTGGAAGCTCAGTCAAACCTCGCTTATGTCTATTCATGATAGGATGTTTATTTGCGATGTGCTATTTGCCTCTCCTGTATGTCACTTTGGATAAAAGATTCGACAAAATAAAATAAATGAAAACGTAAATAAATTGATGAATGACAGAGCTCTCGGTAACATGTGCTCTCCGCTGAAGATCACTGTCAAACTGAGCAAAAGGAGCAGAGGAAAGACTGCAACTGGATACACCAAGTAATATAGTGCTTTGTAGCTTTAAAGGATTTCTGCTGTAAAGCCCCCTGAATGATGCCTGGTATAACCCCCGCCACTAGGGGGCAGGGGCCATTAACCATTAGCTAGAAAAACTCGTTTGTGATACTGTACGCCAAACTGAACTCTCCCCTTTATCGCCAAACCCTTATCTCTTCCTAAATCGCTGCACTGAGCAGAAACAAAAAGGCGTGTTTATCGAAGACAACGGGACATATGTTTCCACTCGAGGACAAGCAGAAGTTGTCCTTTTCTCTTGAAACTGAAAACACGGTTACTTTGTTTAAATAAGCAGATTCTTTTTCTGCTTTGGAGGTTAGATTGTTTGGAATGAAACGCCTAAGTATACTATAATGTGTATTAAGCTGCAAAGCCAGCCAAAACACATTCCCAGACAGCGTAAACATGGGTACTGCTCACGGGTCCTAGGGCCACTGCCAGCGCCCATTGAAGTGACTGGGGCTCGATGACGGGCTTCTCCTTCGCCTTCCCCGACGAGGGAACGCACCCTTGTATTTTGGGGGTCATGGCGAAGCCTGCACCGCTGGGGGTGTCCAGTTTCCGGTGGTCTGTCCCGACGGGCCCGAGCGCTTACCCCTTATTGGTCGCTTAGTTTCATAGCGCCTTGTCTTGGGGTTCATCCAGCAGGGAAACTGATCTACACGCCAAGGGCCCGGAACATGCTGGGATTCTCATGGGGGGGTGGGGTGCTCATTCTGATTAGCGGAGTCCGGTACCGTGCCTCCAGAACACCCACTTCACAGATTTCATGTCCTTTCCTGCCTGAGATCAGCATTCCCTCCCCAATATTGCTCGCTGCCGGATTGCAAGGTTGCGAAGCCGCTGATTTGTTCGCATGTGCAGCACAGAACGCACACCGGGAATGAGTTTCCACAGAAATGCACCAAGCACGCAAAGAACCCGCTCCGTTTTCTCCTGCTGACGGTGACCAGCTCGTTAGAATGGTCCGACTCAAGATTCAGTCAGTCACTCATACTCAACACACAGCCGTGTCATAATGTCCCCATGCTGTCCTCTAAGGCCCCTCTATAACATAAATAGAAAGTCGCAGCTAAGCTGAAGGTGCTGTGGCAGCATAACGACTGAAACAGTGCTAATTCATCCTTGTTTTTGACTTTCACTTGACAATGGTCACAGGAAACTTCAGTATGATGATTTTTGTAACATTCTCATTATATTAATTCAGAAGATGCTTAAAGTGGCACCTTTTTGAGAAACAAAGTCTAACAACTCCTGAAGCAATTGGGGGTTAAGGGCCTTGCTCATGGGCCCACTGGGGTAATCACTCAGCTTGCCTTGGGATTTCAACTGACGACCTTCCGACCACAAGCTCAGCACCCTGACCCACTGAATCAAAGGTCCAGGCCCTGTCTGCACACATGGAAGATAGATGGATAGACAGGAGATGGATGGATGGATTCTCATTAATGACTCATTAATTCATTAAAGTTTTCCATTAATTTTATTTCGTAATTTTACTTAGAGGCAAATAGTACACAGCAAACACACATACTGTACATTGTATTATGTATTAATACTGTGAGGATTCCAAGTATTTATCAAATTGCTTAAAAAAGTATAATATTTATATAAGAACAATAATAAAATGTAAGCATCTATACATTCCATTTAGGATAAGCTCCACCCAGGACTCAATGGATCGATTACTTAAATCATTTATGCGTATAGTGTTCTACATTACACTAATTTGTTAGCCTGTTACCAGTCTGACAGTCTTCATGACCTTTGAAATGTCACGGTCGAATCACGTTCTCTATCTTCAGCTACTACAGGTGCACGCAAGGGCAAAATAATAGGGCATACCATGGCAGAGAAAAGCACGCGTACCGGTATCGGTCGGGTAATTTTAAGTGGCCCTACTTTAAGGCCAGCTGTGAGGCGCTATTTTTACCTTCCGCACGCACGCTAGAGCCCTCTCCTTCACGAGCAGACATCACATGCCATCCAGATGGGCAGCTGACAAACTCATCATCTAAATAGCTTCCTGCCACCTGTTCCAGGGGTGTCTGCTGCGAGGTTTAACCCAATAAGTCCTCTGCTTCAGACACTTAATGCTGCATGCCAGAAGACTGACTGGGGCCGGCAAAGCCATTGGTTTGAAATTAGCGTTAACTAGAATAATCTTTTGTTTTGGGCTTTAAATAGCAAAATAATACCCAAAATGGCATCTTTATTAACAATTTTCTAATTTAATTTAGAATGTATTTTAAAAAATGTAAGTGTACACACCTCTGTTAAAATGCCCCTGTCAAAATCAAAAGATGATTTAGGTGATTCTTATTTTTATACTTATACTGTATTATTCTTGTATTGGTGTCTATGTCTGATTGTACAGTCGTAATGTGAGAAATTTCCTCCGGGATTAATAAAGTCGTCTGATTCTGATTAACAAAGTATTACTTTTGGAGTGTGCTTCTTTATGCGACCTGCTTATTTTTTATTTTATATATTTTCCTCCCTAACAGATTTGTTTGTTTTTCAATTGAATCGTACAGGATATCGGTCACATTAAAGGTGGGAAAAATTTTCATCACCAACATCTGATATTTTAACAGGGGTGTGTGCACTTTTTATATCCACTACAAATGCTTGATGTCGAAGTGAATATTTAGATTATCACTTTCCTTAAAACTTTCTGAAGTTCAGTTCCCTCACTCTCATCCTCAGTACATCTGGATGTAGAGCATATTAGTATATAGCACATTAAAAATTGATCACTATTTTCCTAGCTGCCATTGATGCTGCAGAGAAGTGACCAGTTACTGTAGTTCATAGCCTTTTCCCAGGTCTATCTGAAAGGTTATGCACCCCTTTCAGAGGAAAATTACATGTAGCATTAGTCAGACACGTGGTATATTTTATTTCACAGAATGCACGCTTTGAATGCCTGCTATGTTTTACCCAAATATATACAACTCAACCTCCAATCATTCCCGGCCCTCAGGCATCTGTGGAAGCTCAAGCGAACTGCAAATAAGCTAATAAATAACCATTCCGGAAACACTGGTCACTAACCATTAAAGAAGTGGCTTAAAATAGTCCGTGTAAGTCAGTGTAAAGATGTAGCATTGTCCGCTGTAAAAGCCCCCGCCATACACCTGCTTGTTTTGACTGAGCCGCTGTAGCGAGTGACACATTAAATATTACAGCAGACGGAGGCTTTAAATCAGTCAATCATCTCACTCAGTTTCTATAGTAATACTCAGCGGTGCTCTTGGACTGACAAGGGAGCCAATTCTGTGGCATTGCGTTCCCTCTTTTTCCTTTCGTCCGACTCATAAAGTCTGCAATCTAAGGGCTCTTACGACTCCCCCTCAACATCTAATGTTCATTCTTTGAGAAAAATAGGACCTCGCAGTCATGCAAATGGATATAACACTGCAGACGCTTCCTTTCATTTTTTCAGGGGTGAACAGGCAGTTACGAAAAGTGAGATGGACTTGTATCTGGCACAGGAAGAGGGATGCCTGCACCCTGACACAAGTGCATGAAGGGTTTTAATTAATTTGAATATTATCAACATTTCATAACTGAGAATCTTAGTAGTAATAACAACAACTACAACAGCACGTCTCTCGTCCCTCCCATGTCGGCTCTGCAGGAGGTGCCTCAGCCTCGTGAGCAGTAGGTTGTGAGATCGACCCTCGCCTGGGCTAAGCTGCCCTTTCCTTAACAGCAGTGGTTTGCACTAATGGGTCCCAGCTCAAAACCAGACAGAAATATGAATGGGGCTTCGTGAAGTTCAGAAGGTGAGTCTTCTGCGTCTGTAGTCGGAAGGTCGCCAGTTTGAATCCTCAGGTCGGCAGAATTCTCGTACCGAGCAAGACCCTCAACCTGGCAAAATGTCAGATAAATGGCTGGCTGTGTGCTCTGGTGGCACGTTTTGGTCTCGCCGGAATACGGTGTGTGTGTATGTCTCGAAAGAGAGCACGAGTGGATATGTGAAAAACGAGAGAATCCCAGTGTAGGTGGGCTAATGGGACACAGCTTTACACTTGTGATACAATTAAGATACTCACACTTTGAATAGCAAATAGTTTGTGTTTGAGACAAAGAAACCGAATAAACTGTGTGAAATGCACTTAATCTTTTGTAGTACAAATTGCTCTCCGCATTTTATAACAGTCTGCTGATTTTAGCCTTTCACACATTATGCAGCATTAGTGGTTCGTAAGCCTAATGATAAAACTGTTCAGAGAAGAAGTCATTTGAATATTCCTGTGGAGTCCCTAGATCCAGGATTAGGAATCTGTTGCGCTTCAGAATTATATAAAAGGCCAAACTTTCGCAGATGTTCAGCTGAGACTGTTCGACAAACATATATTTAACATACACTAGAGGAAACAGCAAGACATTTTAAAAGTATACAATATTAATGGAATTTGAAAATTAACATGCATTTTTCTGTGTGTGTATATATATATATATAGACACAAACATACAAATTGCTATGATTAAAAGTCTTCAGTATATAATCAACAGAAAGTATTAATTCAATCCACTGACTACACTGTCCTGATGGACAGCTATTGGCAAGAAGTACGAGTGTATTGGCATGTATGGACACACACTCACACCTACACACTCTACCGACAATTTGGAGTCATCGACTCACTTAGCTCCCTGTTTTAGGCCAAAGGGAGGAAACTACAGGAAATGTTTAAATATGTTTAAATATGAACATGTCAGACCCACAGCTTCAGAGACCTGAAGCTGCAGCAAGAATTCAGCCATCGTTCTGCCCCTAAAGATACAGTACATCCTTATACTTATGTACTTATGTAGATTTAACAAGTCTAATCTTTACGGAAAGCCACGCAAATTAACAGAGAACGCCGCTCCCATCGGCATCGCTAGAAACGGCTTTGCAAAAAATTACTGGCAAACACTGCAATCAAGCACATGATGGGGCGGATCCACATCTGCAGACTGTACAGTGTGCCGAAAATCAACTGTATGACTCGCCTGCTCGAAAATCAATTAAAATTAGCTTTGCGGTTTTTATTTGCAAAGTCCTTTAATCTGTCAGTGACGCTTATCAGCAAATGCTATCTAAAAAGCTCCCTTTCATTGATTTATAGGAAATTTGAACACAGTGAGCTGATTGGTTTTCCATCTGGTCTGGCATTTTCTGTAGCTATGACTCAGTCGGACAGCATCGCCAAGACTGCGGTTACCGTGCCAAATTGAGCTGTTTTAAAAGCTGGAAATGTGCAGTTTTAGTTATGTCTGCCTTAACTTTCCAGGTCGTAATCTGCACTGTTTTATTTTAGTTTTTTATGGGTTATTTTCTGTTATGTTAACAATCAAAGTTAGCGTTCTTTTCTTTTCTTTTCTTTTTTTTCAGGGAAATCAGTTACTTACAGGCAGTGTGCAGCTCTGTGGGTTTGGGGTCTATGCTTGTATCCAGAAGGCTGTGGGTTTGAATCCTGCAGCTAGGTGAGTAATCATAGAGCTATTGGGCCCTTGAGCAAGGTCCAACAGCATATAAATTTTGTCAGAAACTTTAGGTTTAGTTTCAGCACTTATTACAGAGGGATCAACTGTAAAAATTGTAGGTGTGCGATGGAATTATTAGAAATGTAAATCAGTAGATTTTTTTTCTGATCATTCCGAGAAATTAATGGGCTACCACATCTATCTTGATCATTCCTACTGCAAAATTAATAGATAACATAATGAACATATTTATTTCGTCTTTGTATCTTATTTTTATTAATTCTTCCTTCCAAATACCCCAAACCAGTGCACAAAACAAAGGATACCCAGGACAGGATATTTGATAATCTCACATACGCCTACAGTTTTGTAACATGTTTAGAAGTTAAGGGGGCATCACCTTGAGTCACACTGTAGTGAGCTGGCAGGCCGATTCCAGGCAGAAACGGTGAAGACGGATGATGAGTTATGAAGACAAAGGTAAGGCCAGCGGGCTCCTTGGCAGCAAATGCCTTACTGCCCCTGTCTTTGTCAGCTGTAACCACTGCTGATTGGATTGAAGTGGAAGAACATCAGATTTTTGAAACTGAGTCCCAAAACGTATGTTATTAACTCAGTATAACATTTCATTTTATAGCTGAAAAACTCCCGATCAAATGTTGTAGAACTGACTTTATGTTATACAAGGTAATACTGGACAAGCTGGACGTATTTCAGATTCCTGGGCTCCTGATATGTGTCAGCAACCTCGTCATGAGCTCCCTCGCAGGCCTCACTGAACAGCTCCTCCGTTCCACAATCCGCCATGGACCTGGCCAAAGCGGTGGAGCTGTTGAGTGCTGCAGTGCTTTGCTGCCCCCTGCAGGTAAGAGACGTTGCCACAAGCCGCACTGTGAGGCCACACCAAGGGACATTCCAGATGTGTTGTGACTCGTGCACGTTTAAGGCTGGAAAGAATTTGGGCAACATCAGAGTAGATGACTGCCAAGTTAATTTTAAAGAGAGTTGTAGGTTAGTGTCTTGTGTTGCTGACGATGAAACTTCGAGATTGGTATGGTGAGTCTTTTATGGGTCTTTCTCACAGTGTGAACATGTTCATAGACAATTCTTTGAAGGCAATTTTTTTGTTTAATAAACAAATAATTCCTCAGAAAAATGTTATGCATAGATACTCCAAATTTAAATGTTCTCATTTTCGGTCAGTGCCAAAAATGAGCCAGTTCCTTCAGGCTGAAGTGACACTGGAACACTGAGTCTGTAATTAGACATTAATCGGAGGGCAGGGAGTAATTATTTTTCATTTAGTCATTTCCTAACAACACTGTAACACCAAACACTCTGTGGGGAAAAAATTACAGGCAGTGCTATTTAAACGTACAAACAATGGGCTCCGTTGACAGACGTGTGCTGCTTGGGAACGCATAGCGGGCCAATTTTAAACGTTAAAAATGCCCCGTGAACCTGCGAACAGACTCCCAGAATTCGGACCCTGAAATGCGGGCCCCAGTTTTCCTGTAGGCTTAACCACAGGAACCCATCTCTGTAGCAAATTAGCAAATTATGAGGTTAATGTCTGCGGATTACATTACTGAGAGGATTATCGCAAAATGTTTTCCTGATTCCACCTTTTATTCAGTATTTATCTACTACAGCGTTACTCATTTTTTTGTATCAGGTGAGTGGACGTTGAGGTATCTTGGCTCCAAGGATACTAGCTGAGCACAATACGTCTGCTGAATTATCACTCTTTCTTTTGTTTTTTTTGTTTTTCCTTTGGGTTTGATTGCATATTTTTATTTTTCGAAAGGGAGCTGTAAGGTGGGTGTAGCCGTATGGGATGGTCGTACTAATGACACGGAATTGCGTGGGACAAAATACAACCATCTGAGGGGCATCAGTGTACCCCTTGCCAAGTCGCTCATGCTCTTAACAGAAATGGATTCCCCGACCTGATGAGTATCAAAGGGGCTATAGTCTCCACGCTGTTGAACCCAGACTGTTATCACGCCGTGCTACACCAGGGTTTGGTTTCACCTGAGCCACCCGTGGCACAGAGCCAGCGAGGTCATTCCCATCATTGCCTCCCAGCTGTTGCACCTGAGTGTGGCCTCGTTAGTCTAACTGCTCTCAGGTGCTAACGATTTACACTGTTTGAACCCCTCCGTGGCTCAGCAACGCTGAGAACCGCTGCTTTTGAATGGCGGCGTTTCCGTGTTTTACGGAGCGTGCCGTTCTGCATGGCGAGAGAATTCGAGCTGTTAATGCGGCCCAGCCTGTCATGGCACCACACTTACAATTGTGTTTCAGTGCATTTAGCAATTTTTACCTGTAGCAATTCTACTGCTGACCTGTACAGGATGTTCCCCTGCTCTGTGCTGGGTGCAGTGCCGGCCAGAGCCCACATGGAGCCATCAATGCTGCACCCCCACCCACCACCCCCATTGCACCCCCATCTTCACTTCCGGCACCGCAAAATGCACGAGTACTTCTACGGACACAAAGAGCTTATAGAGCACTACGCATCATCCCAGACAAAGTGAAATCGACCGGCTAAGTCTGCACGCCTCTGAGGATGGCGCCCTAGACGGCCGCCTATGTCACCCCATGGGTTGACCGCCACTGCGTCGATGGTACATCTTTTGTGACAAGTGCACCACTCCGCTTAGCAGAGAAAGCAGCTTTGTATAGTGTGACATTCCACACCACTACACTTACTTACGGATTCACAATAAATAACCGAAAGCCCTCATTGTAAACAGTACGATAAAACACTAATACAATAAATGTAAATTCTAAATCATTACCTCAATAAAGTCCATTGTTCCTGCATCTTTCTAAAGTACTATCCACCATGCGCCTATGTGTTGCCTGAGGCTGTTATTCAGGGATTGTTAATCCCAGTCAGGGATGTCTAACTTTCCCACATCATTGCCTGATTAATAACAGAGCGTAATGAGTGCTCTGGTTCGTGGCGCGGGGGCACTTTATGGTCTTAAATTCCCTTAACTATGCAGTCAGGCTGTACCAGTGCTAATTGTTCCCCGACTGCTACTAGAGTAGCTCGGCCAAGAAGCTAAACCAGATGAAAGCCTTTCTGCGCGCTTTTCGGATTTATCAACCAGGAGACTGCAGGCGTACGCTAACTCCAGCGCTAGGCGAGTAGCTCCATAAAGCCTTGTTTACATGCCTTTGCAGGCCCTCTGATTAAGAGCTAGCGGTGTGGAATTCCTGTACGCAGGAGAAAACAGCGAAATGAAGCTGGAAATCAGGATTACAAAAGAGTCACACAGTGATTAGCCTTGCCTCTTCATTTTCGTTCCCAGAACCTCATGGTTTTGTTCAATTGTGAGTTAATTACCAAAAGCCAATTGATATATTTTCCGTGTTACATTTGTGCTCTGTAGCTTTCTAGACCCAGAATATGAATTAGAGTCGAAAAAGGAGTCTACTAATATCCAGACCCAGTGAGCAAACATGAAGGCTCTTCAGTTCATTCATCTCTAAGCCATCGGATTTGTTATTCTCTTTGAAACAGTCTGGGCAGCTTTCATCCAATTTCATACTCAAACAAAGCAAGCTCAGCTTTTCATCCAGGCCAAAAACTAAAGCACTGAAAAGGCACACAGTTTAGTATGAGAATAGGCATCTCTCGATATCTGTCAGTGCGCCCCCCTCCCATACACCGCTGATCAGCTGTGGAAATATCACGAGAGTATTAATATGAGAAAAAAAAACCTGCAGGTAAGGCGATGAACACGTGCATTTGCATTGAGGTGGTTATTGACAGCGGGATGGTGCCTCAGTTGTACACCGAATCCTAAATGCATGCATTCCGGTTCACATTATTTAAAACAAATTATGCTGTCAATGAAGAAGCAGGATCCTGAAGCAGCTCAGATGGGAAGCACCACATGTTATAGTCCTGCTTCACTATGCCAAAAACATCTATTTAATCCAGATCTAATCTGAATCAAACTTACTGATAAAGTAAAATATGGTTTTAAGTCTTTACATTCATCTTAATTTTAGAGAAAATGAACACATATTTTAGATTCTTTCCATTCATCTTTTAACCACTTGTCCTGGTCAGGGTCTGGACGGCGGGGAGGGGGTTGGAGCCCGTCTGGTGCCACATATTTTTGATCCCAAAAATGATTTTTTTGGTCAATTACAATAAGCCAATGAGAAGCGAGAGGAGCCAACTGGATGGCCAGCTTGTGCTTTTCATTCCATTGAACAAACGCCCACTTGAGAACCACTGTTTATTTTTGAGTTAAGGGCAGGTAGATTATGGAAGCCCGCGCTGATCCTGGCTTTTCCTCTAGGGCGGGGTGAAGATCAGCGGTGATGCTAGACATGTGTCTCCTTTGCAAACAAAAGAGCACGGATTGCGGGAGGCGGCAGAGGCTGCTATCCACAACTGGGTGTTTACACCCACACACAGCAAAACCAAAAGGGAACTTTGGCAGCAAGATCACGGAGCCATTCATGAAAAAATGATTTGACTGCTGGGATCACAACTAGGTGTTTGGTTAAAAAAAACAAAAAGACATTTTAAAGAGTGTCTTACACCCCCTGGATTTAATGGGCTTCTTGTTGGCTTTTTATGTGGCAAAATATTGGTAAGAGATGGAAACCTAGTGATTAAAAAACAAAAATATGCTGGAGACTTTCCAGATTTCCATAAGGTGAACCTCGTTAAATGTAGAGAAGCCTATAATCATTAAAACTCCATTAGGAAGCGTGCAATTTTGTGGAACTAAATAGCAGACAGTAATCAGAAGCAGATGATGCCAGCTGGGAGAGTGGGGGAAATTGTTGCGATCGGTAGAGAATCCATCACTAGCGATGGCAGTCATTCCCGGCGTCACTTTTTTCTTTTTGCCGGTTTCATTTTCGTGTATTTACACAGATTGATACGGATGAAAGACAAATGGCTGAATAATCGGCCTAAGAAGCCATTTTTGTTCCTGCGCCCCAAGATTACATAAAGCGCTGAGAACAGGAGCCCTCTGTAAGGTTACTGACTGTGCAGCGCCTTTCCTAGGGGATCCAGAGTCGAAACCGACCGAGGTTTGCAACCCTGGGATCAGTTACCACAGCAGGACACAGCCCTGAACTCTGTGGCTATGTAAGCACCACTATTGTTGTTATTTAAAAAAATATTGTTTTCCCTCATGCAACCTGGATATTATGAACCTACAGCTACATGAATCCCTTGACAGAATCACATTTACATGCACATTCAGGAACAATATGCATTTCGGCCTCTTATACCAGAGCTCCAATTAACTTAACAGGAAAATATATTCATGGTAAAATTATCCTTTTTCCACTTTATTTACCTCTTAATAATAGTTTGATCAACATGAAAACATAAAGTTAAAATGTGGGGTTTTTGATTAAACATGAGAGTAGGTATTGTGATTTTATAATTACAGAGCAAACATAATAATTTATGATTTCTAATATGTTATTAAGTTTAAGCATTAACACCAGGCATTTTGTGCTATGTGGTCTCATCAGCATGTTGCCTGTTTTTTCTTTCTCAGTGCAATAATGCAATAACATCTCATAGGTGACTTCTGGTAATATTGCTGAAACGGTCTTTATGAAATACAGATTTTCCCAGCCTCATAAAGTGAACTTAAGGCCCTGAGCTACAGGGCCCATGTCTCACTCATGTTAAAAGGCAGCCATAGCAGGTTTATTATGTGTAAAGTGTCGTTATTCATCTACCGAGGTATTTAGTCTCACCTACTTCCATTGTTCCTGTAGCTACTCTTAGATTCAAATTCAGATTTTTGTGGTTAGCTGAGACTTGTCGGTGCCTCTGTTCTCTACGTCAATCATCACATTGTCTTTCGAGACTTTAGAGGCATTGCAAATATGTGCTTTTCGCATATCGTACGTTTTCCGCTTCGCTGTCCTCACGCCGTTCATGCGTGGTTGAGTAATGCATTTCACCGGCGTCATGCTGAATGTTTTGCCGAGAGGTTAAATAAAAATGCCTCGTTTCATACGTAAAACTGTAATGGCCGCCATACTGTAGCTTTGAGGTCCCAAGACCAGGCCCAGGGAGTCTGACATCACAAGGGTCTGGTCGAATAGGACGCCTGCAATATGGTCAGTCCGCAGTATCACTTCATGGGCGACCTCCTGGAAGGAAACCTGAGGAAGAGCGCCGGGAAGGAGACCCTGCTGCAGCCCCATAGTGGGGAGAAGAATGAGAGATTCCAGGCGAACTCACCAGAGGCATGGAGGAGCATCGAGGAGGAGAGGCTGCAGGGTTAGGGACAGAAGGTCATCATCTGTTATGGAGCATTCTCCGTGGTTCAGTGTTAACGAGAACGTCAGGAAGGTTTCGTTGGGTTAGGCTACCTTCAGAAGGGGCTTCGACATCAAGCCCTTCAAGAAAGGTTACCTTGAAATTCTTCTATATTGTGACAAAAACTATGATACGTGATTATGATACTTATCACAGCATTGTATTCATAATTTGTTAGTGAAGCTCTGAGCAGTAAAACTGTGTTTAGCTGATAATGATCAGGCCAGCAGTTAGTCAATTAAATAATTACATATTATATAATCTAATATAATTATAATCACTATGATTAAAATAATCACAATTATTATTACTATTATTATTAACTATTAATTGTTAAATAAATTGACAGTTAGATAATTGATGTCAGCACCTAATGTTTACTTTTAACTCAACTCCCAAACAGTGGGCCATAACTGGGCCTGTTTTTGTATCCTTGTGTGACCTAAATTACCTCAGTAAAATAAGCTAATGATTTAATTTGTTAATTGCTCTGGATAGAAGGATCTGCTGCATAAATATACACAGCTAGCCAGCGGGGATGTCGGTGTCAGTCAGACGGACAAAATGTACATGCAGAACTTTTTTGCTGATATGCGCTAGTAGCTGTAGGTTTTCCAGCAAATGTTTTGTTTTATTGTCATGCCTCAAATATGCTGTACAGTTTGTGTACAGGCAAAAAAAAATGAACGCACACACTCTGTTTAATCCAGCTAGCGTATTTACCGATTCGAAAAGGTATTAGAAAGTTCCAGCATCATTTATCTTAATACTGGGGAGAGTTTGGCATGATATGCTTGTGTCTCCATCACTGAATAAAAACAATGAACCCGGCGTCTTTTCTCTTGATAGTAATTGGGTGGTGCGGATGTAAGGAAAAATTCATAAGCGAAACTCCTGTTGCTCGTAATCGTGGAAATAGGCCCAAATGCAGACCACTGGGAAGGACGTACGCAATCAGCAGCTTTTATGGTGCATTTTAGATGTGCGACATGAAAGGATTAACTAACGCTTAAAGCTGTCTTCCCAGGACAGAGAAAGACAACAAATGGAAATAGCATGGATTTAATTAATTGACAAAAAATGTCTTGGAACGTATAAGACCAGAGAGGAAGGGAAAAGAGATCACATCTGAGAACGAAAAATGAAATATTGATAACTGCTTTGTACTGAGTGTCTTTTTATGAAGAAACTTATCTTTTCTTTAAAAAGAAATAATTTATTATCGTTGACTAAACACCCAGAAAAGTGTACATGGCAAAAACTCGCTTGGAGATTCGTAATCAAACAATGCAAACTCATTTAGGTGTTAGATAGGAAACGCGGCATTTCGTGCAAGCAGAATTGTAGCTGACAGTAATTGAAGTTGAAACTGCAGACACAAATGAGTCTGTTTTCCATTGATAGTCATCACTGGGCCACTGGGTGCGATCTGTCACATTTGGGTGTGTTTTTTTCCATCCAGTTCTGCATCGTAACATGGGTCAGCGCTTAGCGTATCCATCAGAACTCGAAGATTTACACTCCTTGCCCTGCTAACGACATCCGCCGCTGCCGGCTCTGAACCATTCTGTTAACCCGTCATAATGAGGAATTATCTCTCATCGGCACCGTGCCGATCGCGCCCTGCTGGTAGCGTGCTGGCACAGCAGCTATCGACAGGCCACATCAAATCCTTTCTATTGAGGCAAAGGATATTTAATCTCCCTAATTAGGACTGGCATTGATTTTTCAGCGGCTTTTTCAGCCACATATTCCCAGGATTTTTGCTTTGTTTCGATCTCAGGGGAGATTTGCTGACTCTTTGTGTCCTTTAGGGAGGCACTTAAGCTGCATTTACTAAATCTCCACTTGTATACTTATTGGGGTATATAAGATTCTCTCAATTAGAGTCTCTGATGGCCACTTCAGCTGAAGACATTTTTGTTTTATTTCTTATCTATATCTCCAATACTGTACTACAAGCTTTATAATGGTTTGTTTCGTTTTCTGGGTTGGTCTGTTATGCTGAAATTATTCTTTTAAAGATTCTGGATAACAGCAAATCTGCATCTCAACAAACCCTGTAACGAGGAGCTGTTATCCAGGCTGTGCTACCGCAACAACATTTCTGCGGTGTTACCGTAACGACTTTTCTGCTGTGTTACCGTAACGACGTTTCTGCTGTGTTACCGTGACGACGTTTCTGCAGACCTCTCCTGTGTTCGCTCGTCTGTTTGTCTTGTTGCTCAGGAATCGCATGGCTGCGCCATTAATGCCGTTCAGATGCGCCGATCTGCCAAACTGTGCACCTGAAACGAGAGCACCAGGCTCTCCTAAGATTTCACGCCTCCACCTACATGCAGATTCCAGACTTTTCTTGCCCGTTTCTTTTCCTTTCTGTTGCTTTTTTTTTACACTGAGTTGAAATTTGGCCTTTCGCTTCAGGTTCACGGGAAACCCGATCGGCTGGCCTACCCTGGTTTCCTGTGCGCTCGCCTACGCCGAGGCATTCAGGCTAAAGATGAATGGACTGTAAGTAATGGATTAAGCTCAGCCATTAATAATGAAGGGTGATATTTTCCAAAAGGGAGGAGCGGTACTCCAGGCAGCTACCTGACCTTTCGTAGTAACGCTTTCCCATATCTAAACCCCCGGTGGTCTTGCTGTGAGTGAGGCTGCCAGAGGATGGTGTTGCGTAAACCAACTCCCTGATTCTCCCCGGTCCCTCTTCCTCATGTCAAGATGGGAAATCAAAGTAGCCGATGGCCAAGCTGACGGGGCCCAATGTCCCATTAAAATGCGATACTCACGAACTATTCCCAACTCGGTCGGGGAGCCTCTGGGAATTTTCCGGCGTCTCGTGCCGGCGTTTTTCAAGCCGTGTTTAGTGACGAGATTGAAAGCGATGATTTGGCGTGTACAGTAAGTGAGCGGTGATGCAGCCGAGGTCAAAGAGCCGTCACCTGATATCTCGTTAGCTTGGTGCTAAGCAGGGAGACCCAGGCACCCCTGTCTGCCCCCCAATCCCCCCCGGATAGACTATTAAAGAATTAATGCCCCATCTTGCTTTTTCTTGCAATTTTCCGTATCTGCCTGTGATTTACAATAGGGTTAGTTTCTTATACATGTTATAAATATTCATTCATTATTTAACTAATGGCAATGTCTAAATACCCCTTTAAAATATGCATATATCAGAAATATCACAAAAAACAGGGAAAATGAAATGCAGCAGTACTACAGTATATATAAATATATATATATACACACACACACATTTTAAGTGATGAGAATCTGAAGCCTATCATACAAAGAATAGTGCACAAGGACCAGTACAGATGGATTCATTGGGAAAGAAAATAAGCCATAATAATTTCTCTATCCTTATGTCCTATGATCTCTGTGTGGTTATATACCTTCCAGGACCTGTGGTTAGATGTGGGCTCTCTTTTTTGCTGCTTAGCACCTGTGTGCATTACATCAGGACATCCCTGAACTGGCGGGTCGCAGCTTCAAATGCCCTCATTCACCATTGTGAAATAAGTAATCCTGGGTCAGCCCATGTGCTTAATGAAGCTCTGTTTAACCCTAAAGACCTGGGGGGGGCGGGTTGACAAGGCAGTTCTCCTGCTCTGTAAGATGGAGGCCTTTCTAGAACACAGAACATCTCTGAAGAAAATGTGTTTCCTGTGTTTAACTCTGGGAGTGTGTGTGCAGAGGCTATACGGAGGTAAACGGTCAAAACGATAGTTTCCGCTGTTAGAAAAAAAACCAACATTATGGTCAAACAGAAGTAACCTCTGTTAATTTTAACACAAATACCTAGGTCACATTTGGTACATACTTTACAGTTTAAATATGTATAAAATAAATACAATTAAAAAGAAATTATATCTTTCTGTTATTACATTTAAGTCACCAGGCTTATCGCAAACTGTACTGGATTTGCAGTTCAGAAGATGGATGGATGGATGGATTTTACATATCAAAGTTTCTGGTTTGAAAGGACTTTTTACATGGTTGTTAACAATTTTTTTTAGTTTGGATTAGGTAATTATGATTTTTTTCCAGAATGAATATTTTTAATATTTGATATATTTAATATTTTCTATTTAAAAATGTCAAATTTACATGTAGCTGTTACATTGTTCAGGTGCCTAGGTGAAAACACCACACTAGTGACTAAATCGTACACCTAATCTCCATTAAAGTCCGAATAAAAAAGGGAAAAATGATAACAAGAAGATATCAGTTCTGTGGGGACTGCAGTTTAACTAAGTTCTTTTAACACCCTCATGACCACTGTCTTCATAGGTAATTTGGACATATAATGAAGAGCCATTTTAAAAGGCAATATTTTGATGAATCACATATTTATTTAAGGGGCAGCTGCCATCGTGTCATTTTGCCGTTTATCTCGCCTGGCTTTCATGTTGGGCCACATTTAAATAAATATGGAAAATGGCCTGAACTTAAAATCACAAACAGGTGAGCTGGATCCCTGAAAATCTCACTTCCTCTAAAGTCTGGCAAGGTGGATATAAATGTAAGCTGTAATTGATGCTGACTGGCACTTGTGTTTGTGCTTTGGGTGATATCAATTAGGGGAATTCAGGAAACAGTGAAAAATTATCTTTAGAAAATAGTTTGACTCATTGGCAGAATATTTGTTATGCAGGAACGCTCCAGGAAAAGAATGTGTCCTAATGCATACTGCAGGGTTTCTATCTGATTACAGGGCTTTTATTCCCCCACCCCCTGCTTCTTACATTCACCTAGGCATTGCGAGCCGTCTGTGTGGGGAAACAAATCAGCTCCAGAAGTTTGGAACGTTCTGAGACGGGCCTTCTGAGTCCAGCAATCAGGCAGTTTGTAGAAACAAATTCCTTGCTTGTAGTAACACTCAGGAAACGAAACTGACTTTTTTTATGGTGTTGTGCGGGAAAGGAAAAAAGAAAAATAGCCAGATAATTACGGAATAGCGAAATGCGAGGAAATGGCTGGTGAAATGCAAGCAAATTAAAGATGTCAAAGGTTATTCAATTGGGGAAGAAAAAGAATTACCGCAACAAACCAAAATTTGTTATTTTGCTATAACGTGTCTAAGCTAAATTAAAAATAGTCAGGTATCAGACAAAAACAGGCAACAGACTACAGACAATCCCCTGGTTAAGAATGTCTACGAACAACTCGTACTTACCAATAATCTACCATAAAACCTATTATATTTAAAATTCAGGTTAAATTCAATAATTTGTTGAGATGAATGCATGCGCTACTTTGTGATGCTCATGAAAACATCGCGATTCATCCACTCAAGAGGTAGTACAGTACCATAAGAGGTTAGTTGTATTATTATTATTTTTGTATTATTTTTTTTTATTATTGTTGTTGTTGCTGTTGTTCTGACTTGATTAGACTTAAAGACAGACTTAGGGAATGGATATTGTTCGTAGCCTGGGCACTGTCTGTTTTAATGACTATGGTATGATTAAATAAATTAACACCTATGGAAATTAGTTGTTTTACAGTAGTGAAACTTGTCTGCTGCATAGCACTATGGGAAAAAGGAAACTTTATTCTAAAAATACATTCAGAAATATCAATTAAATGGAGAGGGCTGAAGAAAATAAGATTTGCTTATGAACCACGTGTAACACTTTCATAATACTCGGCCGTGTGCTCTGGGCTACTTATAATTGTCAAGTTGATGGATTAAAGGTAATTAAAAACTGACATGTAAATACGAGTGTCTCACTAAAGCACACACCTTACATAATTAACATGGAAGGAATCAGACTTCAGAGGCTATTAAGAGTCACGCATACAACGCGTGCTGTCAATTAATGCAATTACCGCATGAGAAATGTCTTAGCATAAGCATCTAACAATCATGTCAACCCTTACACAAATGCACCATTAATATTGCTTCTAATTAAAGCAAATTAAGCTTATTGTGCCTTATATCCTTTTTCCTGTGTTAGCTTCCTATTCCTACCTCTTATGTTAGACGGGTCGGTGCCGACCCGTGTCTTAAATCAGCCATAAAATACCCTCAATTATCATCCAATTTGTTTCTTACCTCTTGGTTACCTTGTTAGGCTTCCTTATCCATGAAATATATGAATATTTTTGGTGAGGCAAACGGGTCGGTGCTGACCCCAACATGACAGCAAATATACCCTGGCAGCGCATCAGCTCTTAATAAGTTTACGTTAAGGTGTATAACTGCATAAGCATGGGCTATAATCTCTGCACCAGGCTTATTTTCGATATTCCAAGAAGAATACAATATCTATTTACAAGGAATGTACAATTTGGATACGTACATTTTTGAGAAAGTATGTTTTGACAGCCCCTGGGACAGTTAAGGGTTTTGCCTATGACCCCGGTGGTGGAATCGCTCAGCCAACCCAGAAGTTCAAACCAGTAACCTTCAAAATCACCAGCACAACATCCCAGCCCACTGATCCACACTGCGTGTGACACTCATGACATCCCCTTCCAGGCTCCGGTGAGCCCCGTCTTTACATGCCGCAGGTTTAAGTAGAACCAGCAGGATCTCGAACAGTGTTAACGTTCTAAGGGGTCACCGTGGGGTCAGCGGTGCGGTGTAAATTTCGATGTGGGAACAGTCTGCTTTAGTCCTCTGTGCCTGGCTGCTCTGCGACTAGTTTTTCCATTATCTTCCCGCTGCCTTTAATATGTTCACTAATTGTGTTATGTTTCTGTGCGGCTTGACAGCGCTCTCAAAATTAAATTCACAGTTTGGTTGCTCACTCAAATACATAGTTTCCTCTGGATTTCTTTCTGCAAAGGCAAGCGACACGAGAAAGACATAATTTCTTCCAGATCTGTGTGTACACATGTGCACAATATCTGTCTGGCTTCACTTCAGACAATTGTAAAACTAAAAATAACTAGGGCCGGTATACAGCAGACAGATTAGACTGCGTGTTTCACATTATTTCCCATGATTGCACAACTTATCATGCTGTTGTCAAAACCATGCTGTTATTTGTTATTTTCTGTTATGAGTTGTTCGGGAATTTACTCTGTACATGTTCTCTGTAACATATATATCAAATTATTGCCTGGTTGGTGTGTCTCTAAGTTGCATAACTCATGAGTTAATGCAACCACACTCTGCCAGTTTCAGCCAATTTTTGCAGAAACCCTAAATTAGCAACTTAGATTTCCTGAAAAGTTTAATTTCCTAAGACCAAGTGGTCCCAGTTGTTAAGCATTTTACAAAGCGCCCTTTATTCGCAGCTAACACCAATGTTAGCGACCCAAGTTTTCAGCTATTAAGAATGTTATATTTCATAAAATCCACACCATCTCTGCCGGGCAGAGATTATAGGCAGGGCACTTTTTTTCAAATGGAAGGTTTATCCAGCTCTTGAGTTTAATTCAAGTTTTCCTGTATTTTACAGTAGTCAGTCGACACATGGAAAATTTCTGACTATAAAAATGAAACACTGAATATATTCTGAAAATACTGTTTCAGATCAGATGTACAGAGCTGTGCAGCTCTCAGGCAAAGGGCACCAAAAATGGCAACACTGTGGGTCAGTAATGTGAATATGAAATATGTTCAGCACATTTTATTTATTATTTCTGATCCTTCTCGTGCAGAAGTTCCAGCTGTTGTATAAACACTGTATATACAACAGTAACAGAGGAATGCCATTCCATGGTAGAGTCAGTGCTGGGTCTTCGTCTGCATTTGTGATTCTGTTCTTTGTTCTGTACACCCCAAACAACATCACACATGAAAAATCAGTAAACAAACATATTATGTTATATAATCAAATATATTTAACGAGATAAATATGGGGAAGATTCATCAGAAACATTTTTGGTGCAAGATTCCTTTTTCAGTGGTGCTGCACATAAAAATGGTTATAAGAATTAGGGCAAAAAATAATAATAACTTAAACCTGTATGCCAGATTTCAACAGTTAATAGCATGAACTATTGTCTTTAAATCATATTTTTAATTTATTATATTATTGTGACAAAGAAAATCTTTGTCATTTATTCTTATATTTCACATTTCATGTTTGTAAGAAACAGTATCTATAATACAATGCTAAAAGATATCCATAACAAAATGGTAAAAGATATCCATAATGAAATGGAAAAGATATCCATAATTCGGTGTTAATAGATATACATAATGAAATGTAAAATATATCTATAATAAAATGGTAAAAGATATCTATAATAATTTACATTGTGCACCTTCTGGCGTGCATGTCTCTGTGACAGTTAATGCAGTTCTCTCTTGGTTGAGTGCAATGTAGAAATTTCTCATCAGAGCTGATTGTCGGACTCCCTTTCTTCTCTTAGGATTTGGCTAAAAGGTTCAGAAGCGGGTTTAGATGGTGAGGCCTTTCGCGGGGTGAAACACGGGGGCCCCAACACCTGAATGCAATTCCTCAGATTGCTGATGATATAAGCAGAGCATTTTCATGCCAGAGGAAACGTGATCCCCAGCAGCTGGCGCAGCTCTACGTCAGCTCAGAAAATCCATCCATCTGCTTGGCGTCCCCAGTGACGGCACATGGGCCATGGTGAACCTGACTTTGGAGTGTTTACTTCTAGGTAGTGCTGTGGGGTGACGGGGCGGGACGACTTCTCTAGCCGGGATGGGGGACACAGAAGTCAGCTGGCCTAGGCTGGCCCCCTCCCCTCCGCGCCGGCCCCATCCTGCCCGAGAGGCTGCGGTGCCCGGTGTCCCTTAACGTCTACTGTGATGCCGCAGCTGGCCGAGAAATAGGAGAGAAATGCCAGGAGGTGCCACTGCACTGAGGTGGAGACATCAAGAGGCTGAGAGGGAGATCTCACACTTCTGTGTTCTTTAAAGGGGGGTTTTATATCAATGCAGCATAAACCGATTAGAATGCATGTTAGTGTGTCCCTTTAAAACCTCAGTAATTTACATACTATATACCCATAAGAATGCATGTTAGTGTGTCCCTTTAAAACCTCAGTAATTTACATACTATATACCCATAAGAATGCATGTTAGTGTGTCCCTTTAAAACCTCAGTAATTTACATACTATATACCCATAAGAATGCATGTTAGTGTGTCCCTTTAAAACCTCAGTAATTTACATACTATATACCCATAAGAATGCATGTTAGTGTGTCCCTTTAAAACCTCAGTAATTTATATACTATATACCCATAAGAATGCATGTTAGTGTGTCCCTTTAAAA
>JABFEB020000041.1:13001101-13016926 GCA_019775895.2 Stomatorhinus ivindoensis
GGCACAAGGCTGGGGTTCACCCTGGATGGGATGCCAGTCTACCACGGGGCACATACCCAGTCATAAGATACAGGCAATTTAGAGATGCCAATTAGCCTAACTGCGTGACTTTGGACTGCGTCAGAAAAGCCGCATGACGTGGGGAAAGCACACGCACACGCAGAGAGCTGCTGTGATTCGAACCCCTGACCCTGTTGGTATAAGGGGAAGGTGCTATGAAACGCACTGCCCTGCTGATGGGTGCCAACAGCTAAATCAGGCATGTCAACGCAGTGGCTGCAGTTTGACACACAGCTCATCATAATGGATTCTGCTGTGTAATTAAAAATAATCTGGAATTAGATACAGGAAAATCTATTGCGAACTTACCAAAATGCATTGAAATATTTAAATATTTTGAATACTGAATATTTAAATAACCAAATATTGTTTTGCAACATGCAAATTCTAACATGTATTATAACCCTTGGAGCTCACGACAGTATTGTAAAAATATTGCATTGGGATTGCCACCTCTTTTTGCATTGGGATTAGCTAATTAGCTGGTTTTGGAACAAAAAATACTTTTAATAATAATTAATTATACTTAATAATATATAACTAATAATACTTTTTAAAGAAAAAAAGGTGTGTTAGCAAAGGACACTTGTCCAATATATCCAATGACTTAAAATCAATCCATCCATCCATCAAGTCCAGTCATCTATCCATAGACATCCATCCATCCAGTACTGGTTCTCAGTGTGTTGCTGTATGAGGAACTGGAATGGACAGTGATAATATTTGCCAGACATTGTTCACCCGCACCCCCCACAATTATCCCTGACAAAGTCCCGGTACAGATCGGGGTCCGCAGGGAACATGATGAGATGCTCTGCAGGGTCGGGCAGCCCCGCGCTCGCCCAGGGGTCTGCAGAATGCCTTCACTGTGTGCGCTGCATCTGCGGGGAGCAGCGGCTGGATCGCGGCCACAGTGCCCCCACCGCTGACGGCCGCGCGGAGTCGGGTCGCCGGGGGCTGGCGCGTTAATCCATATCATACTCAGGAAGTCTCGCGTAGCTCGCCGGCAGGGCAGGATTTTCAGGGCTAATTCACTTTGAAAGAGGGGATTAGGTCATTTTGTTTGTGGTCAGCTTTTACAGGGATTAACCTTGAAAATGTTTGCCCCCTCAGGGGATTGTGACCGTCTACAGACACAACAGCCTGGCAGACGAACGAGGATTCCCACGTAAAAGTATTACATATATGTAGAACAAGTTAAAAAACATCTACCAACCTAACGTTACTCTGTTGAAATGTTTATGCGATTTTTATGGAATTTTAATAGAATTTATTACAATTTCACTTTTCTTTTGATACAGTTGGTGATTATTTCTAGAGAAAACTATGGTACAAACATACATTCCTTGCACGATAAAATAAATGTCATTGCCAAGAGCCAAAATCATATGCAATACAGTAACACTACTTCTGGAGGCTGTCCCAATAAAGCCAATTCTTCCAGCTAAATCAAAATATGTAATTAAGAAAAAATTCATTTAACTTTCCTGTCCAAAAACAGCAGTAGTTATGAAACATGAATTTTATTTGTAAATAAAGTTGAAGAAAGCGGCAGCTTGTTTCTTTTTTTCACAACACGGTAATATCAGAGTTCACAGTGGTGTGAAATCCCTTTCGCTCTCTCAAGTTCACTTTCTCACATGCACAGTGATGAGTTCCGGTCAAATGGGCTTAAATTCACACTCTGTTCACAAGGTATGAATTTCCCAGTTGTGGTGAAAAAAATAGATAAATTATAGAAATTAGTTCATGAAAACCAATCATGAGGTTACTAAGCTAAAAATTCACATAATGTATTTTTAGTTTTCCAGTGTTTATTGTTCAGGAATTGCACATATGGGCTCATACACAAGTAAAAATTAAATACATGCATCATTTGAGTGAGATTAAGCTTTCAGTTTAATTATTATCATTGTTACAATTGTTAATAAAACCAGCAATGTCTCAGTGTGACAGGGAACAATTATAAGGATGAGTGACTTACTATATTTTTAGTGTGAACTATAGTGTGGGCTAGGACAATTCTTTAAAATAGAGTTGTAATGCCCCCTAGCGGGTTAAAGCATAATGGCATGACAAAAATATGGTTATAGCGAATGCAAATGATTTTATATTCAGCTGTGAAAAACATAAAGGACCACTTTATATTTTTAAACAAATCTGCATTTTTAATGAATTGCAGGATGGCATCAAGTGTCCTTCTAAAGGAATGGGAAACATTAAGTGCAGGTGTGAAGTGCACTGCTAGGACATTCATATCAGGTTCATATAGAGGCAGGACTGAAGTCCCATAAAGCAAGGAAGAAGGAAGAAGCCCTTCATTGTTGAGAAACAGGGAAGGGATAAGCTTAACTAACAACAAGTCCAATGTAAGCCCATTCTAGACAGGTGCTATGGGGTATTACCACCACATATAAAAAAAAAATCAACCTATGAGATGCTATACTTTTAAAGGGGAGGAAACTGCTAAACAGGAGACTCCCCGCCCCCCCATGCGATTTAAGCAACATTGACAGAAATTAGCGACTTCATCCTTCATTAAGCTGATTCCCTTGATCCCTCTGTGAGTGTGGAAGGAAAGTGCCTAGAGGATAATCATCCTGCTTGCAAAATTTGCTGGAAGCAAAAGATAATAAAGGATAATAAAAAAATAATTTTGGCAGCATCAAAAAATCCCAAAACTCTGCATCCGGACTGTGTATAGCGTCTCTCAGGTGTAATGAAACAGCGCTCCGTGTGGCCATTTCACACATTCACGCTTAGATATTCCTCTTATCAACTCCGCATGTAATCAAAGGATGCTCAAGAAGGTGACTCATCACGACGTTCAATTCTGCCAGCCTTCGCAGGAGAACACCTTCCTAAACGGCCATTAGAACATCTCTTTAGCAATGTGCCACACTGTTGTGGATGAAACACAATTCATAGTCCCTGACTGGCAGGCTTTGCCTTTCCATCTGAAAATATAAGGACAGACAGGTGTGCTCCATTTCTCAGGCCGCAGGTGAATCAAGGAGCATCTATCGAATAATGAGGTGAATCGAATCCATGACGTACTCCCCGGCGAGAATTTTCTCTGTGAAAGCGCTGTGTCCGCAAGACCTTCCTCAATCCGCTCTTCTAAAGGTCACTGGTTATTACCTCCGCCACCTGATGCTCCCTTTCCCCAGCTATCACATAGGTGGCGCTTTGAATCTGAATTTCACACCACACCGGGGGCCGTTTCGTCTCCGCGGCTGGCCGATCGGGACGAGCACGCCAAATGGCAGCGATGAACAACAGAGAGAAGCACAAACTACGCTAGCAGAGGAGTTCAAGAGTTACCGGTGGCCACTGCAATCTCCCCTTCCAGAGGAAATAAGGATACAACGCACTGCACGCGCAGGAAGATTACATCATATTATTGATTCTCTTGAAGTTACCTTGACGATGCACTGGAAACCACCAGCTTCATGCTTTATGAGTTCCATCACTTTCCTGTTCCTTAATGTGGAATTCCTGTGGGCCATCATGAACAACCCCCCAAATGGCCGGGCACACAACCCAGTCCCAAATCAAAGCTCAATTTCCCCAGTCAGTACAAGGATAAAAAAAAATCCAATCTTGATTAATCTACACATCTGCACGACACGAGGTGAATGAAAGGTGACGTAAATGAGTTGGAAGTATGTTCTTGGGGTGAAGGGGATTGTGGTGCTGTTTACACAGCTCAGGGCCAATCACAGCGCCGTCGATCACGCGGACCCCTCAGCCCCGATTATCCGTATGCATAAACAAACACGCGAGGGCAGAACTGCTCAGCATACACTCTCAGAATTACACTCCGCAAAAGGGGCTAACGTGGACGTGTCTGTTGCTGTGAAGCACCACAGACCCCCAGTTTAAGTTGCCACACTTACATGCTGCCAGCCCTGTACAGGTTTGTGAAATTACGGAATTACGGTGCTGACAATAAAATCGGTGCGGCAGCTGAGGCATTTATATATATATACATGCACAAAGAAATAAATATGTGTATATGGAGAGATGGAGAGAAAAGGGAGAGGGAGAGAGAGAGAGACAAAATGCATTCCTTACTCTATCTAGAAATAATAATATCAGTCAAAGGACCTCTGAAAAAAGTGAAATTTAATTGGCTGTAGCTAATATAAACCAACTTTTCAACAGGCCTTCGCTGGCTCTCAGTAATCCCAGCTGGCCATTTTTCTCTGTTATTAGTTTCCCTTTCATTCATGTCTACTGTTAATGACTGTGTTGTTAGCCGGGGGCTCCAGGCGAATGATATCGGGCTCTCCTGAGGGAGCCTGACAGTATCGCCATTACCTGGTTGTTAGCCCCCTCATGGTGTTAACAGGAAAGTTTTTGCTGGGTGACCATGGAAGAAGGATTGGAAAAGGGAATTCTGTCCAGAGGCAAATATGTCTCAGTTGGCTGTCCCGCAATCCTCTAGGCAGTCTTATATATGCATACAAAATACAAGGCTTACTATTCCTGGAAGAATGTTTTTCAGTAGGGTAAGAGGTACTACATTCCTGTATTTTCATTTTAAAAGTGTATGTGCTCATTTCAAAATATTAGTAAGACATCTAAAAAAGACATCGAACTGTTTGCCTTTCTGATGCTGCCACCTACTGGGGTTCAGTAGAACTGCCGTTTGCTGAAAATGTCAAATGCCGGCTTCGTACCGCGATTCAGGTCTGAACTTGTCCCAGCTAAATTGCATCTTGCCAAAACAATTAGCAACAAAATCCAGAGCGTTCTAAACGACTGGTCAGGGCCAAGGTTTTAAAGTGCACAACAGTCGCACACATGCCACCACCACACGGAGGCAGACATTTAAATTACCCCCTCCGGCACAGTCAACATTGGTTTGTTTAGACCATCTAAACTCTCTTCAAAAGTTTCGTTCCGTCTTCATTATCCTTAACCGACTCCTTTTCAAACAAGTCGAAGCGCAGCTCCGTGGTATTTGTTGTTTCTTCAGAACCCCTCAAAGCCTGACATTGTAAAATAAATAAGTTATAAATTAGTGTAGATGGACAACCTCGCATTGCCCCTTAAAGCTAGGCTAAGTTCCTCTAATGGTGTCATGATGTATTACACCGCGTCCCTGCCCAGATATTCTCCCAACACACCACATAAGTAAATAAACTGCGAATCAAGATGGGAATCGTTACTGTAGCTCTTTTAATGGTTCGGTCTTGGGCCATAAAAACATTCCTCGTTCGTGACCTAATTTGTCTTTCATGAGTGCATGTGGCTCACTTACAAGGACTTCGCTGAGACAAATGGGGAATTCTTGCTTTTAAAAGAAATTTAAAGGAAAATATAACGCTGCTCCCCTTTCTCCATGGATGAACAAACAGAGAAAAACAAATGAGAGAGAAAAACAAACAAAAAACGCAAGGACGACAAAAACGAACATTTATTCTCACAATTCTTTGTCTCTATGAACAAAGCTGATGCCTGGGATTGAGTAGTACACACGGTTAATTGAGGGGCAATTTGAAACAGCACAGTGACACCACTGTAAACAGTTAAGGGTTATGACGTTGCCATTTGGATCAGTTTCAGGGGCATCGCTCGTGCTAAGTCGACATAATGAATAAATGTTGTGTTTTTTATTTACTCGTTTTTCAAACACAGTTGAAGGTCGTGGGAAGGTTTGTTAGGGATTCAAGCCTAGACCCAACTGTGCCTGGCTGGTGTTCATTCTATTCTCAGTTAAGGATCCACAGCACAGAGTCCAGGATAGGTGGTTATTATAAACTGAAATGAATATATTTATTCAAACAAACTCTTCTCTTGTTACATGTAGGCCCAATGGATTTCAGTTTTGATGTACATGTTCAAACGTTTTGAACCATCATATTTCACCAACTTGTCCAGAACAGGTTCACATGGATGTGAAATACTGCGTAAGGGAAAGTATACATGTATTCCTAATGTAAATGCTGAAAGGTATTATAAACTATAATCGGTCGTCCAAATAGGAAAACATGGATATGCATGGTTAGGGGCACAACTTTGGGTTGTGTGTTGGGGGGGGTGAGGTCTCCATCAATTCAAGGGGGTTCAGAGGGTTGCATTGGCTGGTTTTGTTTACTGCCCCCACCCCCATGATTTATGTCCATGTGCACTGTCAAGTTTTTTTTTTCCTTAGAGTATAAACATGAATTTCTAATGTGAGTTTTGTTTTCTAATGTGAGTTTTGTTTCCAATTTTTAGATTTTTGTTCTGTGTTTTTTCAGTAAATATATTTCATTGCTTGATCGTTTTGGTTTATTTGATAATAATAAAGAGAATTAAATAAACAGTATATAACAGTATATTCACTCATGTTCCTGATTTATTTGATAAATAAATGAGATAATATTACTTCTGAAGGACCATATGTTTCTCTTCTCCCAAATGTGTGCAGCTGTGCCAATCAGTCTGTAATTGAAGACATACCAAATAAAACTATTGGAAATATTTATTGAAATCAGGAGTCAACGCTCCCGTAATAGATTTCTTACCCTGTTTAAAACCAAACTTGGAGGGAAAAAAAACAAAATAGATAGTTTTCTCGACTATGCCAGAAAAGCTTTTAGGTTAAAACAAAAACAGAAAGAAGCAAATGGGCAACATATATATTCAGGGACTATTAGTGAACTAACTCTGATAAGACCCCAAATATAGTATAACAATGGGACTAGATTGCTGTGCTGTGGCTGACAGTGTCTTTAGGTTAATCACAAGTCTTTACATGTGTCTACCGATTTCATTTACATTTTAATCTCCGTGGTCTTCTGGGAATATTCGGTACATCATTAGTCATACCGCCGAGTGCAAATAAGGTAACTGTAATATGAAAAAAAAAAAAAAAAAACAATTTTAACAGCATCTCCCGAGTAGTATCCTTAAATAGCACAAAATTAAGGAACACTAAGGTTTCAAGAGTGAAATACAGAAACACGTAAAAAAGATTTATCATAGAACAACTTTAAAACATATACTTAATGGACCTTAGGATTTGTCATTCTGATCAAAAATATAATTATGTGCTAGAGTATTAGAAATGATTTGAGGGCTATCGCAAACTGCTTGGTTTTCATTTCAGATAATCGAGTTTACTTGTAATGTAGCAGAAAGGAATGTTCACGATGTAGGTGCAGCTTAGCCCTGCATTAGTGGATATGCCTACATATTTATCATAACTGTAGAAAAGGGACACACTTTATTTTACTGGCTTTTTAATATAGAGAAACAAGAGGTTAATATAAGAAAAAAACATTTTACACGTTTTTACGTTAGTAAATGCAGTTTGCAGGCAATCCTTTTATAGATCGCGGTCACCAATCTTCCGAGTAGAAGAATTATTTGTCATTATCTGGCGACCTCTAAGGCTATAAGTGGAATTGCACCTAAATTTTCGTGGCCATTTATTGGATGAACAGAAAGAAGACAGACAGATGGATATTTAGTAATATCTATAGTACGAATCTAGGGCACATGATGACAGACTGCTCTAAATGCATTTAAGTAGCAGACTGCCACTGAACCATCACTGCCATTGTGCAAGCTCACATATCTGCAGTGCTAAAACACAATGGGTAGTTTGAATCCCCGAATTAGTGCAATACAGACATTCTCCGTTTCTTATAAAACCAGTCAAAATAAAGTATAAAGTTTACAATATTGTACATAATAAGCACAACTGTCTAAATATAATAGATACCTAAAACAGCAGTTATATTTGAAATTCGATAGCAATTGGTTTAAAAAAATGTCAGAGAATTGCTATTTACAAATAAGACTTGCTGTTACTTAATGAATCAATTAATATAAGGTAGAATAATAGTACTAATTGGGGTAGACTCTGCAATCCTGACCAGGATAAAAAGTTAGTCAGATGGATGGATGGATTGTATGAGAGTACCAACATGAAACGGAGACTGTGAGACGGATGTGCGTATGCGCGACTTTCATTTGCGGTGTGCGTGACGACTTCCGGTCCTTTTCAAGATGGCGGCCATCCATTAATAACATGTGCGAATTGTAGCAACGCGTTTAACTTTTTAACTGTGTCTTTTACGTGAGGTCTTCGCAAGCTTGACAATGGATACCGAGAAACCAAGTGAGAATGAACATAAGGCAGTCGCCGAGATGGACTGTCAGACTTTGGACAACGAATTTAAAAAGGTAAAATCCAAAAAGAACAATAAACGCAAGAGGCAAGTGGGAGACGTAGAGATGGACACAGAGGACGCCGTGGCACGAAAGAGACCGGAGTTTCCACCTATTTCTGGAGACAAACTGATGGTAAAATAAGCCGATCCTTTACAGCTACATAAACCACTTGCCATGTAATTTACTGAAGGACCACATTCTTGTTATTGTAGCTGCAAGTAGGATATCGTGTAACGATTACTACGGTACTTGTTTTCATCTATTCAAGGGTAATTCAGACGAAGTACGGAAAGTTCCTGTACCCGGTCATCGGTACACTCCTCTGAAAGAAAACTGGTTAAAGATTTTTACTCCGATCGTTGAACACCTACAGCTTCAAGTCAGATTCAACCTGAAGACAAGGAATGTCGAAATCAAAGTAAGTGCATTGAACTTAAGCCGTCAAAAGGTGACATTTATTATACCTTTTGTAAATTACTGTCGACTTCCCAGATTGTTTGACAGAGCAGACTAAAGCAGCGGTACGCTTGGCACTACGTTAGATGTAAACTACCTAGACTACTTGAAGGTTATACTTAATGGCTAACTGAACGTGAAGAGGTTGTTTTGTATCTCAATTTTTCAACAGACCTGTAAAGAAACACAAGACATCGGTGCTCTGACAAAAGCCGCAGATTTTGTGAAAGCTTTTGTACTAGGCTTTCAAGTTGAGGTAAGCTTATCTTCTGTAGTTGACTAAACTTTTATACGAGCTTTCATTTATGTCTGCTGTGTTAACTTTGGTATTGTTTCCAGGATGCTCTGGCACTAATCAGATTAGACGAGCTGTTTCTTGAATCCTTTGACGTCACAGATGGTGAGTAATGGTGCGGAACTCGGATGAAAACATCACTTCCCGGCGGAAACACGCCTCTTTTATGATGTTGATGTCGGACAAGATTTTGTTGTCCGAATTGCCCATGTGACGTAATTTCAACATGGCATCTTACACACTCAACAGTAATTCTACATTTTAAATCTTAAATTTTTTTATGTCTTAATAGTTATAAATTATATAAATGTAATTGCACGTGCTAGATTGAGAGAATACCATATTATGACCGTAAACATGCAATATCCTAGCATGCAGTATCAGCTTTTTACCAGACTGTTACACTGTTTGCATACTTGGAATCCAGTGAGGAAATTTAAATTTTTAAGAAATTATGTACGTTTTTAATAATATACAAATTTTCTTTCAAGTTAAACCACTCAAAGGAGACCACTTATCCAGAGCTGTTGGAAGAATAGCAGGAAAGGGAGGAAAAACCAAATTTACCATAGAAAATGTGACAAGGACTCGAATTGTGCTTGCAGACACGTGAGTTTTTATTTTTAATATTAATTTTTGAAATTGATACTCACTTAACTGACCTATTTAACTTTGCCCTTTGTGATTCTGATACGCTTGTTTTCTAGGAAAGTACATATATTAGGATCTTTCCAGAATATAAAGATGGCACGGACAGCTATTTGCAATCTCATTTTAGGTATGTGATGCCGAGGCTTACAATTCATTTGTTGAATGGGTTATGTCAGTTATATCTAAACTGCCTCATGAGGTTAAAAGAGCAAGATGTTTTGGTCTTGTGCATAGTTATACAGATACAGCTTGCAGTGGAAAGCAAATCCGATTACTCCTTAGACTGAGAGGTTAAATAAAAACAAATAATCAAATGGATTAAGGTCAGGATTGAGGGAAAAAAGGGATCAAAAACTGAAATAGGACTATATATGTATATCTGATGATTATTATGAAAGCTAGGGCAGATCTGTTAACATTCAACAGGAAGTGTTTTTTTGAAAGCATGAGTAGAAGTGAAGCTCACGTGACCATCTCCATCCTCTCCTCCCTCCGACAGGAAGTCCACCCTCAAAGGTTTATGGGAATATACGGGCAGTGGCCGCCCGTGCTGCTGAGAGGTTCTAATATGGAATTTGGGCAACGTGGGATAACGGTGGCACGAGTTTTCCCAGACGGTATCTGTTTGAGAAGTGACGTGACTTGGTCTGATGACCGACCGGGAACTGACTCGTCTTTGAGAAACTGCGTGCTGCCTGAAATGCAGGATCCATCCAGTGAATGGATAGTCTTCATAAAGTCAGCTGCCACTGAGTTACTCCGATGCAGTTTGCGAATAAAAGGGTTTGTCCTTTGGGCTTTGTGCCATTTCATTCTTACTTCCATGATCCATCTGGCTATCATTTGGTTAAATACAGCCACTGTTCTTTTAAAGGCATTAAAAAAAAACTTTGGTTATTTTAAATGATTTATTTTTCTTTTTCATACAGTATGAAGTTTCCAATAATTCCCACAGCATATGATGCAGCATGCAGAGAAGATAAAAAATAAATAACCGTCATTTGCCTCCAGACTCCCTGCCAGCCTCTCTCCACAGGCCCTGGTCCAGCCCTTCGGAGGACCGGTCCATTAATGCAATAACTGCTGACAGGAGAGCGGAACGTTCCTGATAGCTTTATAACAAATACGTATATACAAATCCCACATGGCTTTCTCTAGAAGTAAAGCATATGGCAGTCGACACTGGAACAGATAAGAAATTGGAATCTGAGCAATGCGGTATTCGAGAATATTCAAAATAACATGTAGTGGCAGTGGTTATAATTTAAACATATACCAAAGTTTGGCAACCTTATATATTAATATTATATCACCATTCACCATGTAAACAAGAAGATATTTTTGTCTAATAAAGGACTGACATGCAAAATAAAATAAATTAAAAAAAAACTCATGCAAGCATATGAAGCCCAAGGGCCTCTTGGACTGACAGCCAAGGTCGTGCAGCACTGGTGTGAACAGCCGGTACGGGACTGAGCCACTGCTCTAGAACGTTCCAGAAACCTTCCAGAGTGAGCAACCACTTCAGTAAGAACTACACAAGGAGACTTAGAGAGAAAAAAAAAAGTCTTTCTGTAAAACTAAGCATCATGGTAATGCTTTATTTTTCTTGGAAATGAACTGACAAAGTGGGGGATATCCGCCACCTTTCACATCATGCAGACCCCCTCTGTGTCACGACACATCACTGTCTAGACTGATGACTCAAAACAAAGCGTCCCGCCTACGGTGGTATACATCACTAGGTGTCTCTTCATTTGTAAGTTTAAAAAAATCCCTCATTTCCATAATATACATATACTGTTAACAAAATAAACCTTTAACGCTGCCTGCAGTAAAGCTAATAAAAGTAACACTATAAAGTAAGATGTGATTCTCACCTATATTCACATTAAGTTAGAGCTCTTTGCATATTATAGCATACAATTTATCAGTGAAGCAAAAAGTCATTTAACTGCTGTTTTGAAGGTAATAAAATACAAAATACGTTTAATGTTTAATGTTCCAACCGACTTTAATAGAAATATTCCATCATGAGAAAGGAAACGATTTTTATGTAGGGGATAGCTGAATGGTTGCAAAAATGTTCAAAGTTATCAGGCAACACAAAGACCTGCCTTCAAAGTAAACCTGAAGTTGTGCACAAAAAAAAAAAAGATTCTATTTCTACTGTATTTCGAGAGCAAGGCCAGTAATAGATAAAACTCCCTGCAAATACAAATGTATGAATAAAATACACATTCCCCCTTTATTACAAAAAAATCAACAATATATATTTTGGTGTTGTATGTGACTGGAAGCTAAAATGCTATAATCAAACTACGTAGTTCATATTACAAAGTGAAATAGAAAAAGAGAGAAAGACCTTCCACATCCCTGGAAAGGAAATCACGCAGTAGTCACGAAGCGCTGTTGTTTTTCATCTAGAGTGCTTCTCCCAAACTTAAAACGATGGTAGTCGTGTGTTCAACTGTTTTACATTTATATTCTGATTGGCACTTCATACTCTACTTTGATGATGTCACAAAATCAAGTATATTGAGATACACCCAACTAACTACATAATTTCCCTATATACTTCCTTAAAAAAGACAAAAACAAAATAAATATAAAAAAAGAAAATAAAAAACTGCACGCCAACCCTCTTCCTTTCATCCACCAAACTGAGATGCTCGTTCAACAAGGAAAGCTGTCCTTCAAGATTTTTTTTTTTTTAAAGTGCTACACCAAGTTATTGAGAGAATCGATGTTCAATAACGATTTAGAGTTGGCTTCGCGAGGCTCGTGTTGGAAAACGGTGGCTTCACAGAGAAAATACTTCCATTTAAATACACAGAGAGCATTGCTGGACATCTTGAGCATATCTTCAGAGATGGAGAAGAAAGCAAAAGTTGTTCTTGGGAGCTTCGGAACTCAGTCACACATCCACCACCATCTTTTTGTGTATGTCTAAGCCACCTACAACCTGGAGGGTGACAGCACAGTGACATCAAACACTTTATTTTTCAAGTATGAATTAAACAACCGAATGGAATTGTTCTCCACAACCCTGACCAGGATAAGCGTTTCAGAAGATGGGTGTACTTCATGTAGACGTTAAAGAAGCACAAACAAAGATTAAGTCAACCTTTTCCTGTGGGTTACCATCACAGGCTAATGATTTGCTGACTGCACTTACTGCACAGAATTCTTCAAAGGATATTCTGCCATCTCCGTCCTTGTCTGCGTTAATAATGGTTTTGTCAACTATCTGCTGCAGCTGGGTGTCCTTCAGGTTGTTTCCCACCATCATCTTCAGCACCTGGAAGAGCTCCCCGTTGGAGATGTAGCCGTCCTTGTCCATGTCGTAAATGCGGAAGGCGACTTGGGTAATAAGCAAGAGAACCAATAAACGTGATGATGAATTGCAAAGAAGCAAAACAGGAGTCAATGAAGGCATCCTAATGTGGATGATGGATTCAGATGAATACTTACACCGTAATTTCTGCTCCTTGTCTCCTTTGACACTGAACTGTGAGACACCCTCTATGAATTCTAAACAAAGGCACAAAATACACCTTTTAAAAACAAAGCTACCATTACCATCTGTGACCTAGGCTGGGAAAACAACTCCTTCCATTAAACAGAAAGGGATGGGACTCATTATAAATGCACAGTGCGATCTTCAAAGGAACTTATTGGTGCAATCAGAAGAGATTTTCAGATGGATACCAAGTTAAAAAGCAAACGTCATAAGACAACCCTAACAGTACAATTCCACTTTATAACTGTACTTAATCTTACACTAACAAACATTTTCTTAGATCGAGGTGACTTTGGGTTACAAAGCATTTTTTTTTTTAACCTTACCTTTGAAATCGACTTCTCCGTTTCCATCAGTGTCAAATATGTCGATGACTCGTTGTACTAACGGGTTCTGCTGCAATTCAGGCAGTGACATAAACTCTTCTACGCTCAAGGACCCCGAGTTATCGAGGTCGAGTTTCTTAAATCTCTTTCCTAGCCTCTTAATCTCATCGGCATCAACTGCAACAAAGGACAGAAAAAGACATAAGTGGTCAGCTCTATAAGCGATGAGTCCACAAGCAGCACCACACCATCTTCGCACTATGCGACTCAAACTACAGCTTCTTAGGCATCCATGGGTATCTGAACCTAGAAGGCTTAATATTAAAGAGGGTAGAGCTGTTCTATTGCTGCTTAGTGAAGCCAGGTGGAATGTGTGTAGCCACAATAATGCAAACTAGCATTTCTACAGCCCAACCAAAACGCAAAGTTTATTCACTGAGTCACCTAGCACTTCCACTGTGTGCAACACCAATCATATTTATCCTGATGCTGATACAAACACCTGGAAGGCCAGAAAGACGAGGCTCTTTCCTTCACGGTTCTGGTTGCCTTTCAGGGTGTGTCTAACGCAGTTATACCTTACAAAAAATATAGAATGGTTAAGCATGTGGTAGAAGTACAAATCTGTTTTTTCTAGCTGTCAAGTTTATATACTGATAAGTTGCAGGCACCAATAATGTCAACAATAAGCAAATTAAGGATTTTTTATTTAAAGGATCTTTAAATCTCCTTCCAGCATAAACTACACATAGACTACATCTGAAAATCTGATTACCTCTCATAATGCAATTCTCATTATAAGAAAATGAAGGAACAGCTTGATAACGGAAACATGTCATATAATACATCCACCACTAGATGGAGCACTACCCAACTGAGTGCAACAGCAAAAGGCTGGGGGATGGGCTGCTTGCTGTTGCCCAAATAAAGTTGCCAATTTGAAATATGTATCAATAAATATCCCTATTAGCATGAGCAGAGCAGGGCAGCGGTTAAGGACAGCTATCTAAACAGTTATCATGAGCTACCTGGCATACATTCAGATTCCTAAGGGGAATTTCCTTCAAAAAAAATATTGTTTTCCATTTCTTCAACATGATAGTGTAATAGTGTGATGCTATAATTGGAAAAATCATGTCCATTCCACAAATAAAAGGAAAATAAAATGTTATCTGCAGATTAACAAAATGGCAGTAATACACACAAGTCTTCAAATGCACGAGCTTCGTAAGACACGGAACGGCCTGGCGGTTGGCGGCGGCTCTGAGATCACGCCTGCTGGTGCGCTAAAGTGGGGGAGACGCCACACTTCAGATTTACCCAATCCTGTTACCTGGCAACAGCCACTTATAGGCTGCTGCATAAATCTCACTATACACAAGGGCTACGTTGTATGCAGGTTAACAATAAACCAGCCTGCACAGCTTCAGACCCCACCCCCACCCGGAAAGCCCGTGCCTGTACCTCAGCCATTCCTAGGCTGGCAGATCCCACGTAGGAGCGGATAACGCTGCCATTTCACCAGTGGGTCGCTACCTTTCACAGTGAGCTGGTGTAAATCCCCCATTCTTATACACTTCTCTTCCAGCCCTCTCTAAGCCCGCAGCATTAGCGCAGTGGCACGCTCTCCGCAGCCTGCACACAAACTAATTAGCTACTTCTCCGTTTGAATCGTCTCTCCTATAGTTTAGCTTCACGGATTATAATCCGGTGACAAATCCATTACCGCAATGCGGGATAGAAACCTATTTCGATACCGCCAAATCTGCAGTGTTTGGATTAATGACTTACCGCCCATTAAACTCCCAATAGTCGTACTACAGACAGAGTGACAGGTTGTACTATGCAACTCCCATAGTTCTGAAATCAGTCTGTACCTGGGAGGCGGAGGCACAGACACCGTGAGAAAACTCCATCCCTCCGTCTGATCTGCATTTTCTGAATTTATGGCTCCTTCAGCGAAAGCAGCAAACAGCCTCCGTCCTGTGGCACCCCCGCCGCCAGCGGGGCTCTCAGCGTGGGACACAACGTCAGCCAGACAGCGGTGAATACCAGCGTTTCTGTTTTTCTTGGCAAATCAGTGGTTTCCGTCTTGCTGCCTTGTAATCTGTCCTCATGAAGACTGACCTCAGCAACGCTGAGAGAGCCCTACAGGTCCTCCTTCATTTTCTCACACCCTACATGAGTTTACATGCTGCCCTATGAGAAATTTTAACATGCCACTTGTGAGCTGACTCACTACTGTTCCACGCTTTATTTCAACAGAGAATCAGACAGGTGCAAATGCGTTTTTTCAAAGCACTATATTTATAGGAGATGGTGCAATCCCTCTCACCAACCCC
>JABFEB020000041.1:13020803-13037023 GCA_019775895.2 Stomatorhinus ivindoensis
TGGCCCACCCTGTATAATGAAATTCACTTGCCGCCACTAGTTCTGGGCCAGGCAGAAGACTTGCTCCGATCCTTCAAGCACATGCATCAAAAACATATTTACAAAATTAGAAATTTGCTTTATTTAATAATATGATGAGTCTCCTGTGTACAAGTCTGGAGATAGGATCTCAGTGCAAAATAAACATTTATTCTTACATGAATAAGCCATTCTACATAAGCAAATAAAGATACGCATTGAAGCAGAATTTTATTCAAAATCTAATGAACCCATATCTACATAACAGAAGAACAACAGAGTACAAAGACTGTGTCTAGCAGCAGGGCAAATACCTAAAGAATAAAATAAACAGATTCCATTGGCGTCAAACAAGCAACATGTACTTTAAAGGTCGCCACTTCAGATGTCAGTTGCTAACAATTAGCTAGCTTAGAAATGTTAAATTACATTTACCATCCACTTGTCTGCACCAGCACTAATAGTGGGTCAAAAGCTGATTAAATAATGTCTTAACGACACCTCTCAGATATACATCAAGTCCACTAAAACGTCAGAACAATAATTTAATGTTCTGTAAAGTGGGATGAAAACGTCAGTCATTCCTGTGCCAAGTCCGCGAGCGGTTCAGCCCGTGACATAGATATTGGTGCTGAATGCAACGTCGAGGCTCTGCAGGAAAAGAGAGGCAGGCCTGCAGCAGCCCACTTTCCTCGTTCGCTGAAGAAACTGCCTACTAGGATTTTGTTTGTACAGCGACAACATACCCTTAGCTAGATAGTTTTGTGCGTAATAAGTGTCTGTGACCTATTCAGTATTTCTGTATATATCAGCGGACGGGAACTTACTGAAACCGCATGACGAGATGAAGAAAGATGAATAAAAATATATGATTAAAAAAAAGTGGCAAAAAAAACATTCCTGATGAAGTACAGCTCTGAAGATTTTTGCACTTCATTATTCAGCATGCATTACAGATGCAATGGCTACAGATGTTACATTTGCATGCACAAATGCTATGATTTTATCGCTTAGTGGGAAAAGGTCATCAATTCTGGAGGATGACTAAGCATTCTCCCGGTTACTTCCGAATAAAATAGCCAGATGTATCCCCATAAAAGGCTCCACATTGGGTAGAGGGACACAAAATCGAATATGCGGCACGATCTTTTGGGATATGGTACTCTGTATTACTAAGGGTCAAACCAAACTGCGCCACAATCCATTCAAATGGAACCTGCTGAATACTCACTGTGTATCTTTCAGGAACAGACAGCAAAATGCGCCACGATACTCAACCACAATAGGCATAAAGACACTAAAATTTGTACTCAGTGATACATCATGAACAGCAGTTTCCCTGAAAAGGACATAACTACTTCACAGAAGAACACCACACTCCCATAAAAATGTCAGCTGTGAGTTACAGAGCACTCTGTGTCTCTGTGCACACTTTCCTCACTCACGAGGCACAATAACAAATATCACAAACACACTAGAGAAACCAGTGTGTGACCTTCTTAAGGCAAAAATTGTTCTGAAAAACCGAGGTGCTTTAATAACATTGCTACAGATTTAGGAACAGCTGAAATGATCATGGATTCAACAAATCCAGATTTTTTAAAAAGTCTGGTTTCGCACTTACACTAAAATGTTTTAACTGACATTAGATCTTCTTGGATGGCTATGTTTGGTTATCAGGAATAAATGCTTTAAGAGGCAGGAATGCTTGTCTGAGAATTCAATCGCCCCTTTAAAAAAATGTCTTAAATGCTAATGTGAAACTATGAAAAACTAACCTCTCCTAGAGATGAAACGGACAGTGATACAGGCATCAACATGTGCAATTTTATATGCCTGCACAGCCGACTCAGCATGGAGGTTAATGGTCAACGAATCAGAAATCCCAGCATGCCCAGCACAAGCTCGCGACGAGGGCAGCTGACCAGCCATTGTCCGGCAGGCATTACCGCAACACGCAAGAAACGGCATGCTGCCGTGAAATGTCAGCCACGGGCTTCGCCGGCCTGAAACTCGAGCCCAGGGGCGTGTGAGGGAGGAGAGCTACTTCAGATCGGCTAAATGCCAGACGCACCACGGCCCGCAGCAAGGTGACCGCTTGTGACAAGGAACACCCTTGCCAGAGTGTTACTGCGGAGGAACGGTTGCAGGAGGAGAAGAAAGAGCTGTAGTGTATAGTCTATAGCAACTACACCTCAATGAGGTCCAAAAACAAGTCTTGGTCTGCTGGACTCATCGGTGAAGCACACCAGACAAACTCCTTGTCTTACACAGCACAGAGCATCTCCATCAACTTCTGCAGGTTTATTTCTCATGCAGTAATCAAAACGATTTCAGGGGATTTAAGGTTTCACATCCAAATACTGCAGCCAAACTGTGTAGACTGCTTTCATTTGTGATATTCTGAAACCTCAGTGCCATCTTCCAGAAGTCTCAGAAGCTTCTTAAGATTGTAAACATTCAGCAAGTAGCAAATGCTGTGTAAATAAGCCTGGAAGCTTGTTTGTTTTCGTTTTGTGATAGATGTTTTATCTTACTAAACAAAAACACTAAAAAACAACAGCAAAAAGACATCGTTTCACCTGGCTGATCCCTAAGTTGGCACTGTATATGAAGCATAATACCTCAACAGCAGAAGATCAGCAGTGAAAAGAAGCTGCAGTCAGTGTAGCTCTTCCCCTCTCTCAAGCCATCAAAACATAAGCAGGTCTGCATGGCTTACTCTGAAACTCCTGGAACTATAAATATTTGGTAATACTTTACATTAACTGCACTTTTTAATGCATTTATAGAGCATTCGTTGCACTTTCATGACACATACATAGAACGTTCATAAGCGGCACGTTATATTCTATATCGAAAATTTGCAATTTAACCATGTTAAGTGATTCCTAGTGCTCTAGTTTGACAGATCCTGAGAAAAATGCAAGTATCATAAAATCCTGAAAAGCAAACTGTAGTAGAGTTTCAGTCATGAAACATGGTGCACTTTTAGCTAACCACTCCAGGAATGTAGCTAGTCTGCCAAAAAGAAAGATTATCAAGGAGCCTTTAACTTCTTTACTTGTGTAAGCTAGCTAATCCATGAAGTTATCAGAACAACACGATTCTGCTGATCATTGTAACATTTTGATTAATCAAGTTTCACACTGCCTTGTCAAACAAAAAGTAAGAACCACATGCGGTTAATAATTTTCCCCATTTATGCCGAAGAGCAAATTCAGAGCCATGAAGACACCTGGGGCCTGTACTACGAAGCAGGCTTACTGGCTTATCGGGGTAAGTTTTCGGATTTAAGGTAGTCTGTGCAAAATGTAAGTGAACGAATATGAAGTCCATTTAAACCGTGCTACCTTAAATCCGACAAGTTACCCCAATAAGCCAGTAACCCTGCTTCATAGTACAGGCCACTGACCTCATACCAGCAGCTGTAAACACTAAACAGTCTAAAGCAGTGCCTGGGATGATGCTTGCGGTACTTCTCACCACGACAGGGGGTTGTTCATTTTTCAGCACGGTAAGTGGCAGTGGGGTTTTTAAATATTTCACCTGCCTGAGTCACCAGAACCATCCGCATAGTCTGATGCAGGGGGTACTGTTTACTCTTAAGACTGGTCCAATTTTTCCCTCCCACCATAATCTGAATGTGCCTGACATCTCACTAACCCCTGTCAGCAAAAGTAGAAACCTTGCAGGTGCATGACTTGAAACTTCAATGTCATATTTACATAAAAAAGGGAATATCTTAAATTAAAAATCTGCTACTCGCTCGCTAAAGGTTGAAAAGTCCTCCCAGCGCCTCAAAGACATTTTCTCCTCACCAGGACGGGTCAGATTTACACTTAAAATAAGTAATTTTATAGCAGAAATTTAGTCACCCGCATCCTGAAGTCACCATAACCACCTGAGAGCCCCAGATAATTCTTAGAGTCGGCAGCTTCTACCCAGAAACGACATCACCTGCAATGGAATAGCATTCCATTGCTATGCCGACAACACAAACTACATTTATTCCAGCTCATCTAATCATCTCCCCTCAGAAAAGGGAAGACCCCCCCCCCACCCCCAGATAAAAACAGGTCAGAACTCCCAGCTGTGGGTTGGGTTACCAGGACAATACAACTGACAATGTCAATTTGGGCCCACGGCAGAAAACCCTGCTTGAAACCTCAAAATAAAACATGTTCAGGTTAAAGTCATTCCTTACTAAACCCACTGTAAGGAACATTCCACTGTTTTTTTCACCAGCACCTATTACTAAGCTTAGACAAAGCTACACCACTTTTTAAAGCTAAATTTTGCCCGGGGACACTCCATTGAATAAAAAGCTCTCTGCTGTCTCTGCATCCCTTAAGTGCTGAATATGGCAAAGCCATCTTCAACTATATTTACAGACACAGCCTAGACAGACTCATGGTCCTTCAACATTCTGGACGGTGTACATTGTTTGATTAGACTCCATTAATGTTCACTAAATCTTAAGTGTACATATGCAAATGTAGCCCCTTAGCTCAGCGGCAATGAAACGTTCTCGACTCCCGTCTATAACTCCAGATGCAGAACCTCCTATAAATGGAATATCCCAAATGTTTTATCAAGCCCTACCTTTCATCTGCTGTACATTTTATGCAAATCTACACCCCAATCTGTCTTATCTTTTGTGATTTAATTTCCTATCCTATCCACCAATCCATCACTCTGCAGTGATTTGCTGTAAAGCTCTTTTTTATAATACAGAGCAGAAGGTTTAAGAAATTCTCACTGGATTGTATACTGAAGTATATTTTCACCCACTCTCTTCAAAATGATATTACTTAGACTGTGTTAACTAACACATTGTATCACAAAAGCTGCAAAGGACCTAAGGGAAGCAAATTATACAGCAATAGGAAAGTCAACAAGCTAACTGCACAAAAGTTAACTGCACAAAATAAGCTCTTCGTCGCACAGCAAAATGGTAAAACGAAAAAGGGAAAATGTTCAGGCGGTTTCCTTAGGGTACTGTGCTCAGGCAAACTGATATTGCCTGAGTTTCCCATAGGGTGTGATACTATATGCAGAGGCGGACATTTCAGGTCCAAAGGCTACAAATCCAGACTAAGATTTTGTTTCAACCAACCAGCTGAGTACTCTGTGACTGTGACTCTTCATACTCAACTGGCTGGTTGAAACAAAATCCTGGCTTGGATTTTTACTTTTTGGACCTGAAATGGCCACCTCTGACTCTATGCCCCACGATGGACTGCCATCCTCTTTGAAGCATCCCTTGCCTCACGTTTATACTAAAGGAACATTCTGTCACTGAAATGAAATCTTTCCCCATGAAGCTGAATATTTTACTGGAGAATAGCTTTCTATCAGGTAATACAGCATAACATACAACTTAAAATGTTCCTTAATTGTATAATAGAGCACAACGTACTGGTAATTGCATGCTCAAAAGCTCACTCAAAGATTAAATGTTAAAATACTAATTGTGAGATTAAAGGTTTAATCTTGGATAGCCCAAGTATTCATTTACATACTGGTTTGTTCGTTTAGTAATGGCTAAACATTTTTCTAACCCATGGGTGGATTTCATCCGCAGACTCATGTTGGGACAGTAACGAACCCTTCATTTACAGTGACCATATACTTCAAACAACATCCAGATGAAGCGAAATCAAACAATTCAGCGAGAACAGTCTGTCTCCTACTCAAATCTACGTTGCCACACCGCAACCTTATGGGGCCTAGAATATTTTTGATGTAGCAGACCCACATACAGAGGGCAAAATAATCGAATTGTGGGAAGGGTGTGAGTCATTTTAATGAAGGAGCCGTTTTAAAATGGTAGTTACTATGATTCTTTACAAACAACCACTATTGGTTTGATAGTAGCGGCGGCACAGACAGTGAAGCCAACAATTTACACGACACTCACAGTTACTAACAAAAGAAATGCAGGCCAAGGCAAACACCACATTTACTACTAACACAAATACATATAATAATTCAAGCTATTTGAACTGCGATACAGTGCAAACCTGCCAGTAAATGAATAATTAGTCCTGTTGACCAATCCTGTGGGGTCACATTTATGTCAGCCAATCATGGACAATGGGTGGGATCAGATCAAATGAAAACGTTTGCCCCGGATACCCTGTACAGGGTGTGTGCCAAAATGGTCAGCATCACGGTAATGATGGCTCATATGCAGTTGTTTTACTTAAACAACTTTGATTTCGCCAGGAGTATAGAGTCACCTTTAAAAAACCCTGCCGTAATGCTTATAGGAACTTTGTGTCCTTGATCTTGGCAGCCCGGTTACCATCTGCAGCCACATACAGCTTCTATTTAATAAGCAGGCTAAGCTCCAATCCAGCAAATTACAAAACTGAGAAAATGTCCCAAAATAAGGTACTTATATTTCTTTTTTAAAATACAAGCACTTAAACACATTGCTATTTATCATTCAACGACGTTCTCCCCATACAACTAATAGACTCAAGGTCACAGCCATTCGCAGCCAGTCCAGCTCCTTCACAGAGCTTTCCCATAATGACCACCAAAAGGAATCAAAATCCCAACCTTCCATAACAGAAAACTCGTCCACACTTCACGCAAAAACACAATCATTTAGGTTTTCTTTAAAAAAAACGAACAAAAAAAGGAGCCCGCAATCGGGCGTCCTCCACTGGCCACGCAACGCCGAGACACGGGTTAAGCAAATCGCACCATCTCACCCTGCGCCGGCCGCACAGCTGCAACGAGAGGAGTCAATGTGATGCATGGCATCGCGCATAAATTAAGCCGGTTCTATCACGACTCCGGGAACCGAGGGAATTATGAAAAAGCGGCGAATGATTATATAAAGTGCTGCCCTGTTCTACTGTCCTGGTTTTAGACTAAATAGAAAATCATTTTAATGAGGGAACATGCAGCTAATAAAAAAAAAAGAAAAAAAAATCAGCTTGATTGGAGATTCTGACCCTCATACCAAGACACCCCAGGAGGAAACTGCAGTTTGAGGGGGAGTTCTGCACAACACTGCATGTCAAGGTATTTGTTTTATAGACTGATCTCCTAGTGCCGTTGCTCTGCTACCAAATTTGGGAACCTTGACTGAACAATAATTATAACCAGCACCTTTAACACTTTTCTGACAGCCCAAAAAAAGTCTGGAACTGAACTCTGATGACTGATTCATTTTCATACATAAATGGACAACTGTAGAAAATTATTCTACATTATCCCAAGTTCGATATTTTACAAATTGATATAAAGTGCCAAAAAACGTCGCTACTTTGTCCACCATCTAACTGGAGTGTACAGGCAAGCAGGGTTCAGCCTGGAATTGTATGATATACTCATTTCGCAACATGTACAATGAAGTTATATAGCTTAAGTGTCATCACTTGTATATCTTACTGAAAGTCCAGGTACTAGACTTAAATGAAGATTGAAAATGTGCATCAGTAGAGGAGTGTTGTAGTACTCAAATCCTGTCTTGGTCTCGAAAACAGACTTGAAACTGAAAGCATTTCTACTTCATCTTAAATTTTTCTCAGACTATAGTGTGTACGGTTCAGACTCGTAATTTTATAGCGAGATCCGAGATCAATTTTTTTTTTCAGCATAGGGTACCTAAAATTAAAAAATAAAGTGAGAAACTTCAATAAACTGTCAGTTAGGGACACTGTTTGAAAGCACACACCAGGCTATCATATCACAGAAATGAACGCAATTCCAGCCAAACATATGGTAGTCTTTTAAGAACGTAGGTTCAACCCTCCAACTCCCCGCTCTGTAAACTGGAATATGCTTACATTCCAATTTGAATATTTAAGGTCAGGCAAAAATCAGTTGTAAGGGCAGGGTGTGTGCATGTTTAAGCACCATGGGACCCTGATTACAGAATGTGCTAGATGTGTCATTTTACATTTCAAATAATCAGGCAGTATAACCAATAAAAACTCACTTTGACTTAATAGTAAGTAGAACTCTTACATTCAGGTTTTTACACATCTCTCACCCCAAGGAGCGACTCAAGTAAAAATTAGATCAGATTAGCAGTGGTATAATGTTGGATATTTTTGATTGAATACTAATGTTTGAGATCAAAGGACTGTCATACTTAACACAATTTGCTTTCAATTATTAGCAGAGGCAATGATAATTGTAAATTAATATAATCAAAACAATAGTCTCGAAAATGGACTTTATTTTTCCCGGTGTCAGTCTCGACTACCCCAAAGTCTCGGTCTATACAAAATTAGGTCTTGGTCTCGAATTGGACTCGATATAGGAGGCCTCATCCCCATCACTGCCCTCTCGGCGGGGCGTCAGGTATACACGAAACAAAAGGTAATCCAAAGCATTTCAGCTAACATAATTCAAAATATAACCACTACCACTGCCCCAGTATTTTTTCAAGAGCCAAATATATGCATGATACAGATTAATAACCATATTCTTTATTAATCTGAAAATGGAACCACTGACTCATGTCTCTATAGAGTTTTTAGCATATTTGCTAATTAACTTTTGTTATATACTTACCCTAAAAAGAGGCCGTCACTGAATACTCTCTTTGTATGTACCCTTAATAATAGTGCAAGATTACGCCCCAAGTTGGGTAGCCTTGAGATCTCATAGTATCAGGCTAATTAATTTTACAGTCTCATGGATGTACTGTTTAATATGTGCAGTTTTTGACACAAAGATTACTTTTATTTTATATATATCTGTAATTAATATTACAGATAAAGGTACTTAACCTCATTTGTAAAAATTTTGCTCATTTGTAAAAAGATAAGTAGTATTCATTTGAACAGAATGAATGAATACTGAATGAAAGAGATCTGTGCTTTGGTAAGGCTGTGCTTTGTGACTATTGATGCCGCTCTCCTTGCTTCCTAGGCTGACCATACACTCTGCAATGTTCCTTTGCCATCTAAAACGCCAGGTAACTAATTCTCCTAATCGAAATTATTGCGTTTTTTTTCCCCAGCAGCGAGTCAGGCCCTTAATAATGAGCCTCGGGCAGCCTGTCTGCATACACGCCGAGACAGCTGCAGGGGCGATATCTGCATGTCTCACACACCGGCCGCATGTGTGCGACATGCAAATGCTTTCCATGCGTTTTAAAGCTCCTCATATTGCCTTTGCAATATCGGTCTGCGCTGATATTTAATTTCAAGTTTAGGAATGAGTATAATGCAGCTGAAGATGAACAGGAACTGCTAATCAAAGGAAGCACAACTGCTTGCGTATCACATCACTGGAATCTTTATGGACGTTTATTATTTTCAATGATTTAACGAGCAATGGCATCACTGCCGTGGACACCTGAACTTCGTTAAAGTCGTGAGTCAAGTCGTGAGACACCCACCGCCTCCGAGGGAAAAAAAAATGGATAACCATTTTCTGTATGGAAATAATACGTCTCGTTTTGATGGCTGGCGCATTATGCCGTTATTTACTAACCGCATGGAGCTTTATGGCGAAATTATCACATGGACGTGCAAAAATGTTGGGCGCAACGTGAGAAGCCGTTGATGGTGGACCGAAAATAATAATGGCCGCAAGCAGCCTGACACGGACGTCAAAAAACACGGTAATCAACTATCAAAAACAGTTCCACCTTATTTAACAATAAAGCCCCTTATCGTAATCCCAGCACCGTTATTATGCCGTGATGTGACAAAACGGGTACGTTTTAGCCCAAAATATACTGATATACACGCTTGCAACAGTACCCACGATGGAGAAAGAAATGCTAATCTCATGTTAAACTTGTTACATGTTTACGTTTTTAGATACAAAACGAACTACTTTGGATATTGTACTCTTTTCACGTAGCCAGTCATGTAATGAACATAACATAACATTTAAAATACTACTAGACCGAGGAAAACGTGTTACTTGGCTAATAATATTCAGAAAGTTGCGCCGTAAAAACGGCACATCTGTCATGGATATTAATTGTAACGAATCGATGACTAGATACTGCAGCACTAACCTACCGCGCGGGCATCGTTAGTGTAACCAGCTCGCGACCGACGCCGCGAGGGTTCGGTATAAGCAGCTCGCGCGCGGTCCCCCCACAGCCCAGGGCTCGCGCCATGAGTAGCAGCCTCACTACACGGCTGCACGGCGCAGCCCGGACGGCAGTAAAGAAACAAGTCACCGTCTCGGCAGCCCGTCGCCACCAGTAGCGGCTGGGCCGCGCGCTGACACGACGAAAGCAGCTCCGGGGCAAGTGGAAAAGCACACATGGGAACACGCAACAACAAACACCGCGACTTGTAACGCACGTCTGAAGGCTCGTCAACTTGGTTACTATACATGCAGTGGCGCCACTTAAATCCTTAAATTTGTTGTATGCAATGTTGTGGCACACTTAAACTCCATGCACATCTTAGTATGCAATAACAATGCTAAAAGCATTAGTTACTCCTTACCATCGTGCTGGTCTGAAGTCTGCTTCTGGTGGAATAATACTAATTAGTATTATATGTGAGTAAGCGTAATCGATGCTTTCTACAGGGAGCTTGTTGTAGGATTTGCTTCGCGCTCGCCTTCTCTCAACTGATGACGGATTCACTGCAGTGACTCCAGTAGAACCGCAGGGAGGGGAAGAGAAGCGGAGGTGGTTGTGTTGGTGTAGAGAGGCTGAAGTGAAAGGAGGGGGAGGTGCAGTAGTACAGTACATCCGGGTGTTTTCCATTCGGGGTCCATTTGTGCTGCTTCATCCCGTGCATGCATATGTTTATGTGTGATCATTTGGTCATTTTCGTGGAGAAAAGAAGTCTATAGGAACATTTTTTATTTGTTTTTATTTCAGCTGACATCTGACAGGAACAGTGTCGTATGACATTGCAAATAACGTTAAAAGCACAGGCTCATAGGTACACATACTGTATGTATGTATGTATGTATATAGTTCGTGTGTGTTTAATTTAGAAAATAACATATAATAATAATAACTGAATATAATTGAGTTATATCATTCACAATCACAATACTTGCAATTGCACTAGCCCCAGTAAACACTTTCTAGGCATTTTTTTTTGGGGGGGGGGTGGATATGTGTATTGTAGCTCGTAGTATTAAATGGAGGCATGTGATCAGAGAAAGAAATTACCATGCGGACCAACTAATGTGATAATCGATTCGGTTTATTGGGGCGAAGTAATCCATTACTCGAGCATTTTCTTGATCTAAGTTACTTCGTGCTTTTGACCAGTACTATGTCCGGTAATATGCAATGATGCATATAATTACTATCTAAGCGTGGATGTAGCCAGTGACACTGGAAACTGGAATAGTCTAACGTACCGTACATCATCACTTAATACGGTCTCGGCTATTCTGATCTTCTACAATTTATGACCATGGTACATTTTTGTATTCCTGACATGTCTGGTGCTGATTGGCACGTCTTATTTTAATTCGATGAATCGCGGCGCTGGCGGTGGTTCACCGCTTGTAGTGCTCCCTCTTGTGGTATCTTCAGTAATTGACAGTAAAGGGATGCCGAAATTCACCGTTTGGCGATTTGTGAAGGCTGTTACACTTGTAAAAAATACACTAATTTCAGTCACATTGTGGTCAAATGTTTTTTTAGTCTGAACAATTTAAGAAATTTTGTATTTAATAATCACTTATTCAGTTTAGGATAGCAATGAGTCTGGGGCTTATTGCAGAAAGTAGAGGGCGGAGTTTTACGGCGGTGCCGGTCCATTGCAGAGCACATGCTAAGGGGAGTTTAGAAACTAATTGTGGTAACCCAGAAACGCGGTGAAACATGTCTGCGCAATCAAAATGAAAAATAAAACCGAAGGCACGGGGCCACCATCTTACCCTTATAGCAACTGTGCCAACCAGATGCAAATGTTTTGATAAAATATTAAATAAACATGTAAAATTTTAAAACACTCATCACAGTCTTGCTTGTACAGTATCTTTAGGATTAGCATATCTAGTGTAGGATACATCCTCTTATTAGCCATGAAAACTATATCATCACTTTGTGGGCTGAGTGGGCAGCCATTTTACATCAAGATATCATTGTTGGCACACGATTCCACGAGGAGGTGCAAATTAACTTTCAGTAAGATATACAAGTGATGACACTTTATTTATACAGTGTCCTTTCAGCCTTGGGGGAGGTGAACCTGACCTGAATACAACCAGCTAATGATCAGTGTACAGTAATTCCAGCAGCAGTGAGTTTCAGAGCCTCATTTCATACATGACCAGCAGGCATTTAATATAATAAAATCACAGTCAGATTTGATAGATGGAATCAAATAGAATTTAATGTTCTCAATAAAAGGAGCAGCTGTATCTTCAGCCATATCTGTTAAAAAGTAAAGATCGTGTCGTACTGTGGGTGGTATGCAGGAAAGGCGCACACACGCAGGCACACATATGTTTGTGTTCATCTCTTTGTGAGGACTGTCCATTCATTTCTATGGGGAAAATCCATACCCAGCCCTAACTTTAACCATAAGTAACCAAACAAAATGCATGACTTTTAGCATTTTTTTTTACGTTTTCAAAAACCACAGACTGACCTTGTAAAACAGGTGTGTAACTGTGAATGCAGTCAGATGATATTTACACAGAATTTGCCGCAGCCCCCTCCGCATCCCAGGACAGTGCTGATGCGTGAATGCGTGATCGCCGCAGCCCCCTCCGCATCCCAGGACAGTGCTGATGCGTAAATGCGTGATTGCTACAAGCACTGTCTGCCGCTGCCTTCCCAGTTGCACGTCGCTTTGGATAGAAGCATTGGCTAAATAAATGTAAATATGACCGTAGCAGAGGGGAGGAGCTTAACTGTCATATTTAATGCTTTCAGTTTCATAGTCAAATGATCTCAACAATACTTGATCATTACTTTTAATATATAACTTTATTTACTATTTTAAAATAACCCTAAAGGCAGAAATTGCATTAAGATTGCCAGACAGCCTTTAAGGGCAGGTTAGTTAGGGTGCTTCCCCTGTATATGTAGCTACTAATTCAGTGCTTGGTCATAGTTGGGATGTTTCCTTGATTGAAACCATCAGGTTTCACTGATTAGTTTACCTTCAGATCCAGGACCTCTGCAATAAAAAGTACTGCAAAGTGCTGTAAATACTGAGATGTACTGAAACCAGTTAGACACGATCTCATACCAGCTGCAGTTTTTCTGGACAGTGTGACGGGTTGAGCCATCAAGTGAAAACAGGGGGAGTGCTTTCTGCCTTCGGGGCAAGTATCACCGCAGCAAATCGCAGCACAGCAAATGCCTGTCACTGTCTGGGCATGTTTGCTATGCTCTGTATCACGAACAGATGTAATTCTGATTCTTTCCAAATCCCGCTGCTGCTTCTTATCATGTCTGTCGGGCAGGGTGTTCCATGGAAGTACATAGTCCGCTTTGAACCACAACAATGCTTTGCGTGACATCCTTGGGGCTTTTTGTGAAAAGTGTCACAGAGGGAATCATATTTAGAAGCTTCTGCTAGAGGTTTGGCAGGTTTATTTTATTGGTCCACAAGGGGGAAGGGATGGTGAGTTTTAATAAGGACCTTTAAAATTCTCTTGTACCTCACTATATTATCTTTTATTTCATATATGTATGTACACTCAATGGCCAGTTTACGAGGTAGGACCAAATTTTGTCTCCAGAATTGCTTCGGAGCAGTAGCTTGCCACACCACTGGTGTATCGCGCTGTTATTTTTGCACTTGTGGCCTTCCTGCCAGCTTTATCAAGTCTGGCCATTCTTCTCTGACCTACTTCATTCAGAAGTGGTTTTTAGCCACAGGGATGCCACAGGCTGGACGCTCTTTGTTCACGAGAACGTCCTCTTGGAACTCTGCAGTACATGAAAGTCACTGGAGGGTGATGCTGGAACCATCACGTTTGACACCAACAACCACAACCTTTTTAAATTTGCTGAGATGAGGCATCAGGCTAGTCGAACAGTAAATGAACCTCTCGACCAGGCCTGTTTCCATGCTGTGTGCGTTATTGGCTGTTCAGCGGAGCAGAGCAGGCTGTTTGCATTAACAAGTAGGTGTGCTTAATTAACTGTCCACTGGGTGTACTTTCATATACTATACACATACAGATTCTAACAGATAAATGTTCCACCCCCCAGAATTTGAACAACATGAATGAGTGCAGAAATACTCTGATTCAGACATCTCTGGCAGACGGTGCTGTATCACATGCGCAAATAAACATATCTCTAATTTACTGTTAGATTAATAGATTAATAAATCGGTTAATGATTGGGTCAATATTTCTCTTTTGCATACTGTTATGTTTAATCGTGAATGTTTCCAGTCGCAAATTGGAATCACTATTTTCTTAATTCGTTATGAAACCAATAATACAAAAGTACTCGATGTCCACGGACATTGCATGTTTGAGGAGTGTCAGTTTAAGCTGCGAGTTCCGTGCTAGCCCTCCAGGCGGCGCTCCGTGTCCAGTGAGTCACTGTGGCCAGTGACGCATAAATAGGCCTCTGGAATCCACGTCCCCATTTTGGGGAAGGCAACACTGCTGAGAAAAACAAGGGATAAAGACAGGATACTGCTTAGAACACACTGTGCAATGCAGGCCTGCTTCTGGTGCAGCATGATAATACATGCATGGTTTGTTGTCCAAAATGATTTGGCAGTAATCAATGGCTATTAAGACCTGTTCCAAGTTCTCCCCTCTCTGGCAGAGCCCTGCGTTTTGAACTTTGTTTTCTTACTCAATGTTAGTAACTCCTGTTTGTGCGGCATTTACCCATTACATAAGAAGTGACTTGTGCTGTATTGGCTCGAAAGTCATAGAAAAGATTTTCCTCATAGTTGTGCTTATTCTGTGTGGATGTGGCTGCTGCCTCACATTCCTCGCTCTATTCACATGAATTACACGAAGGTCGCTGCTTGGGGCGAGGCAGTAAAGTTAAGTTATGTTAAGGCATGCCAAATACACGACGACACAATCCATTAAATTAATTAATATGTCTTCAAAAATATCACGTGTTTTTCATTTAAAGGACAAAGTAAGGATGGAATTTTTAAAAAAATATCTAGATTTTAAATATCTAGATAAATATCAAGGTGAAATTGAAGTAAGTCCCTGGCATGCCCTTCCTTGCACTGACGTGCGTCACGCTGATAAAAGCTCTTGAGCAGGAAGTCGATTTCAGAAGAGGCGGACAGAGCGAACATTGCAACACGACGCCGTCGAGAAAGGAGAAGACAGGCAGCCAGACGTCTGCTCACTCTACATGGAGCCACACCAAATTAGGGAGGGCTACCTAGTGAAGAAGGTAACAGTCTCGGTCTTAAACTGCACTCTGACTGTTGTGTTTTCACTGTGTGCACTATATTTCCAAATATTCAGTATCAGATTGATGTGAAGAAAAAATGTAATAATTTTTGTGAATATGCATAAAATCAAGCTCCTCGATATTTAACTAAATGTAAAGCCAACAAAAATGCACGAGATCTCTATGGTTCAATAATAGGAATTTAGAAATATTATTTTTTATTTGATTTTCATTCAAAACGGTATACTTTTTAAAACACATCAAGGATTTTATAAACAGTCTGATAGATCCCTGTTGAATACTGATTTCAACCATAACTCCATAATTTCCATAATCGAAGGGGATTCATTATAATTTTCTGTACATTCTACTAAAACAAGATGTGTGAGATTTTAGTAGACATATTTATCTGATGTGAAATTTGTGAATTCACATGATGTTACAAGAGTAAGATAACAGTAACAAATTTGTTTACAATGTAACACAAAATGTACTTTCTTTATCCCTGTTCCATTTTACCAAGCGATAGCGGCACTGCTATACAGGAAGTCTGCGTGAATGTTCCATTCTGTAAAGACAGCGCCGTGAATTAGCCGAAAATAGTGTTAAGTGGCTCATCCAGCCCCAACCCCACCCTCCTTCCCTGGCAGCGCATGTTGCTGAACTCCTGGAAGGTGGTGTGGGTGATTCTGTCAGATGATGGTGTGGAGATCTACAGAAAGAAGGCAGACAGCACTCCCAAAGCGATGATCCCCCTGAAGGGAGCCAAGCTGAGTAGCACATGCCAAGACTTCCTGAAAAGGACGGTAGGGAGTTTCTACCATCCCATGCATTCAGCTTCACACACAGGGAGCTTCTACCATCCCATGCATTCAGCTTCACACACAGGGAG
>JABFEB020000041.1:13048417-13061754 GCA_019775895.2 Stomatorhinus ivindoensis
GCAATAGGCTGAGAGAGGCTGGACTGAGGGCTTGTAGGCCTGTTGTAAGGCAGGTCCTTACCAGACATCACCAGCAATAACGCCGCCTATGGGCACAAGCCCATCTTTGCTGGACCAGACACGAGTGGCAAAAAGTGCTGTTTCCCGGCGTGAAAGAATTTTAAAATCCACTTTTACCAGAACACCCATTGATCTGCCATCTTGCCCCCCTAATCGTCAGTCCTGTAAACCTCTAGAGTTACCATTTTTAATTATCATTTTGTATTTTCTTGCAAAAGCACACAGTGATCTTAGACACTGCTTATTGCTATCGTGTAGCGTGTAGTTTTCGGTCTATTTCTCGTGATTCTGCATTTATTTTGACACTGCCCCTGTGTGTTAGACCAATATTGTTTTTCTGGTGTTACCTTTTGTTTTTTTTGTGTGTGACCAACTAAAACTGTAAACGGTAACTATTTTCAAACAAAGTGAACTGAGCAAAATGCGCAGAACAACGAATATTGTCAAACTGATATATTTTCACTTGATTGAGCTTTAAGTTATGACTGAATGTACCAAGAAGGTATCAGAAAGTACTTGTATCTGGTCCCCTAAACAGGGATCGATCACCAATTAAAAGCACACTGGGCTTACGTATTTGTGTTTTTAACTATGCTGATTAATGAGCATCGCGCATTAAAGTGAATATGTAGGCACACTCAGCTTGGATAGTGTTGTCGAATAATTTTCAGGGAAGTTCCTGCAGGCAGGTCACTTGGTCGCTAAAATTGCTAACGACATTGTGACGCGAAGTAATGATCGAGATTCTACAATGACGCAAAACTGCCACATTCTGTAAACTGCCCGATGACGTACCTCAAACCGATTGGCCATCTCAGTAAACATGTTAGTGTCGATTTGTTTAATCTTTCCACACTCAGAGTTGCAATGAGTATGAACTATTACACTCACTCTCTGAGGCATACAATGGATTCTGGGAATGAAAGCCCAAAAGTGGGGGAGAGGAAAAGGGTGCTGCCTGTGTGGATGATACAAGGGGCTGTTGACAACCAGAGCCCCTCCACCTTGAAAGGTTTTAAGAGGGGTAGAGGTAAGGCAACCCCATCCCGGGCCAAAGTGGCCAGCACCTCACATGAATGGAACATTTCCTCAAGTGACGAGGCAGAGCAGAGTGAAAAAGAGCATTCACTCAAGAAGGGGACGAAGAGGAGTAATGAAGATGCCCAGAGCCCCTCCACCTCAAAGGGTGTTAAGAGGAGTAAAGGGAAGGCGACTCCACCCCAGCAAAAATGGCCAGCTCCACGCATAGATGGAGCATCTCATCAAGTGAGGAGCTGGAGCAGAGTGAAACAGAGCGTTCACTCCGGAAGGGGACAAAGAGGAAGAGGAGTAATGAGAAAGATGACGGACAAAGAGAGGCCTCTGCGTCATCTTCCAAAAAGGCCAAGGGTACAGTGGCAAAAGCTCCCTCAAAAGCAAAGGATTTACAGCGAGTCCCCTGTCACTATGGCAAACACTGCTACAGGTACAGTGGCACGGAGATGATGCTCGGTGACACATAGCAGCAGTTAAACCAACGACAACCAGCTCTGAGAAATAAATTCATTGTTCTGCTGCATAAGACTAAATGTCAATAGACAAAAAACTGTAGTGGTATTATAGTACTGAATGGATCACCAGTGTTGCAATGTGATCAAACTGCTACGCTGTACCTATTGTTCGATGGTTGTTAAGCTATTAAATCTATCATTTGCTATCATAAAGTCAGATCGGTAATAGGATTTTAAAGGAAGCATATTAGGAGTATACCTAAATCATGTTCACCACAACCATATTTTAAGATTTTAGTTTTGAACCCTAATACTTGTGCCACGCATATTATTTTTGTTTATTTGATAAGATTTCTTAGTATACACTTTTATCCACAGCAACAATTTGAGTAGGGTTAATCAGTCCCTGGAGCAATTGAGGTTAAAAGCCTTTTCCAAGTGTTCAATGACTGTAGGATTTGAACCTGCAACCTCCTGATCACAAGTACAAAGTCTTAACCACATCACCCAATCATTTTGTATTTAATTTATACTATGCATATATTTGTTTCTTAGAAAAAACCCTGTCCATTTCAAGGAGTACAGCCACCCTGGAGACAGTGATTATGAGGAAGAGGGTGCTGACGAGGTGGACAACAGAGCTAAGGGCAGACTGAAGTGTCGATATGGAACCAGCTGCTACAGGTGGGGCTGGGATCGGAGCCCTTTAGAATTCTCCTTATTTGGTATTGGTCAGTTCTCATATCAGACCACATGCCAATACAGAAATATCCAATAACTGCCCAATATGTTTATATATAGTGCAAAAAAAATTTTTACACACAAAGGATCCAGGTACGCTTCATATGTTTTGTTTTGACATAGATGATGAAAAACAAAATCCAGCGAAGCATTTTTAAGGTCTCGTTATATTCTCCAGCAGAAGCAAATGTCAATTTGGATGATGACAGCTTCACAGATTATGAGAGCGAATCTGTCGACGATAGTGACTCAGACTTTGTTCCTTCTGAGTCTGACGAAAGTGAGAAGACAAAAAGAGAGAAGGCGGCTCTCCTGAGAAACTGGCCAAACCTGGATTGAAGATCTATTGGTAACATTTCACCTAAAACAGTCATGCATATGTATGCATTAAAGCATATGTTACCGATCTATTTAAGTCTTCAAAAACATTGGATTAGAAGCTAAAATGTAGCAGCTGTTAGCCCTAAAACCACCGTATCAATAAATCTGTCGACAATGAAAATACATCGAAATTGTTTTGATTCCAAATACATTAAAAGAATAATGAAAGTTGTCTCGGGCAAACGTCACACTGCCATGCACTGGAGATGTCACAAACCCGGGAGTTTCTGACATGGGGGCAGGGCATGGTGCAGGCAGAAAAGGAAGGCGGACGATCCACTTGTGGCTCACAGGAACACAGGGTATGTTAAACTGAAAACACCGGGGACACTACAAATCAAACGGAGCATGAGAGGTCAAAAAGCAAATAGGAAAAAAACAAAGACTAACTACAAAAATTCAGGGGAACAAGGTCCAAGGACAAAGAGAATATAAATTTTACAAAAAATAAAAATATTAGAAATATATAACACAGGGTAACTACTAACATTCTGAAATACAAAATGACCCACTGAAGAACTGAACTAAAGCAGGAACATAAATACACAAACTGAACTGGGTAACAGCAAAGGGGGAGTGAGACATGAAACAATTAACCAATCAGGGAAGGTGCAAGACAGCAAGCAATCAGGGTTGAATGCACAAGGACTGGCACAAGAAAACAGGCAAGAGGTGAAACTATTAATTAAATCAAGGAACCGTGAGATCAGCAAGGAACCTAAGAAACTGGGGAGAAACGAGGAAACAGAATCTAACACTGGGAAAATAATGAAGACAGGTAAAACAAAACCAAGGCAAAAAGCAAAATAGCAAAACATAATATACAAGTCACCAAAACACGAGAAAAACTGAATCAAATGAAACACAAGGGAACAAAATGTAAAAACAGAGGAAGTGGGATTTAAACACACGACAGAGGGGTTTATAGGTCATTGTGCCATGGGGAGCAGGGGAAACACACTGAAGACTTTGACAATGGGGAGAACATGAAAGACTGACAGACAGGTGCTGACCCTGACAGTACAAAAAAATAACACAGATAAAAATAGAGGCAAAAGCGCTTCAGCACCCAGTTGTCCTATAACTGCCATGAATGTCTATTTTTTGTTTTGCTTTCTCAATTCCAAGGAATAAGGTTTTGTGACCTGATACACAGCAACCTTAATACCTCCGTCTGTAGAATTTCCTTGGATGTTGGTTGTGCTACCCAGCAGAGCTCCGCCCTGTGTGCCACAGAGCATATTGTAAAGCACTGCCCTGCCTTTTCACCCAGTGGAAGCTGACTTCTTTTCGGCTGGAGATGTGGAAACCCTAAGTGAGCATATACGGGGAGATTCCCAAGGTGTAGACTGCCTTCGGAATTTATTAAGGTGTAGTATGCAAAAAGCCCCCATAGGGTCTCATCCCACAATAAAATCAACACTTCCCACTCTGGAATGACTGGGCAAGGACTGGTTCGCGTTCATGTTCCCATGAGCCTCACGCTTATGAGGATCTTCGTTGTTTGTTTGCTCCTGTTAATAAAGTGTTATTTTTAAAGTTAAAATGGTGAGTGTTTATAGTTGTATTATCATGTTATACTGATGCAAGTATGTCAGGACTAACCACCATGGGGCAGTATGACATGCAGCTCAATGAGGTGGTTTGTGCATCATATACAAAGAGAAGTACTGGGTCAGGGTCTTGCATATTACAACCCTCTGGGCAGACCTAAAAAAGCAGTTAGATTATTTGTACTATGACTCCTGAATCTTTACAGTCTATTTGATATTAATCAGATGGAATCAGTGCCGATTCGTTTTGTCCTTTCATCCACCCCATTACTATTATGTTGGCAGATTTGCCAGGTAGCAGAAAAGAATGTGTGTCTGCAGAGGAAATGAATTTCCTGGTGCTCAAAGTGAAAGTGCACGAGCAGACCATCTACAGCAACAGCAGGCTTCCTCCAATGCGTCATGTAGATCTGCTGGCTGAGGATCCAATAGGCAGGAGTAGGTGTTAGTTGTAGAGGGAGAAGAGACTGTGGAACGACCATCATGTTTGCGAGGAGACGAGACAACCCAGTTCACGGCGTGAGAACAGCATCCGTCAAGAGGACCACCCATTCCTGGAACTCCAGTAGGCTGGATTCGACATGCTGGATATAGAATTGGGAGTCGTGCAGGCATTTCTGCGGCCCCTTGGACACAACGTGGACAATCTGGGAAGGGTCACTGAAGCAGGTGAAGGCCACAGTCCTGCAACATCCCCTCCTCTGACCACCCAATCTCCTCCATGCACCCGATCCAAAACAAGCACACTATCCCCAGATGAGCCTGGAGCCTCCCATGGACTCCCATTGTGGTGCTCCATGCCTGTGAACCTGAGGAGGAACATCATCACCAGCTTAAGCAAGGTGTGCTGATGTGAAATTCAGCATTTTTAAAGATCTATCTAAGATCTTTCAAGAAAAATGTAAAACCAAACTGCAAGTGGAAATACATATTGCCAGAATTAATCAATACCAGGTGTGAACAGGGCCTATATAGGGGTTATATAAACAGTTTTTTCCTATACATATAAATTAGGGACAAAAAGACAACAGAACATTACTGTACCTTCCTCTCTTCATAGGCTATGATTTACATGCAAGCTTACAAGCATTCATTATTTGAAAAAAACAAACAAGATATAGTTACTTGAACACAAGCGCTGTCATACCACGACAGTTGATCTGATAACCAAGACGGCATGACTAATGGGCGGGTTGCATATACACCGTGGATACGCTGGATAAAGGGATGATTCACGTCCCTGGTGCGACAGTGTGAGATTTCAGCACACGGCTCAGAATTGTGTGCAATTAAAACTTCTGAATTATTCCTGGAATTTTCTAAGTAATATTTTTTGATCATGGGGTACTAACACTGCAAAAGTGAAACTGCAGATAACGGGGGACATAAAAAATGTTAAGTCCTACTAGACAAATTTAAGATTTTATAAGACTTTTCATAAGACTTAATTGGTGCAACTCGAATTTAAGACATTTAATGCCCCACAGACACCCTATTAAAGTCCTGTTCAAAAATGTGGTGCAATAAAATGTTTTTTTTTTTTGTACATTTAAATTACAGCTCTGGTTGTATTAAAAATCATTTTTTCAGTCATGAAGTAACAGGTAAAATCAGTGGGGTTTTAACTGCAGAAATTATGGAAACCTGACCTAAAAAATGCTACTAAAGTTTTTTTTTAATAAACAAAATTCTAATAAAATTAGAATCATATCAAGATGAAAAAAATCATAATACATAGTGAATCCTAGCATTTGAAAAATATTGGTAAAATGCAATGTAATTTAAAATGTCTAAATAAATGCTATATTTGGATTTTACTATTCAATCAATCCATTCAGTTTGCTCACCAGGCTACAGATGAAGCTTTTCTGCCAGCTGATTTCTCCTTGCCCGTGCTGCTGCTGGCGGATTCGGGTTCACTGGCAGCGGCACATGCAGTTCAGCATCGCGCCTTCTAAACTCCTGTAACGTGTCCTCACTTATGTCTAAAACACATCCATAACGCATGGCGATGTTATGCAAAACACAACATGCCACGAAGACTGCTGCGACCTTCTGAGGGCTGTACTGTAATGCTCCACCTGATTTATCCAAACATCTGAAGCGCATTTTCAACAATCCAAAAGTTCTTTCTATTATGGCACGTGTTTCTGTATGTTTTCGATTGAACGATACCTCACGCACCGTTGTACGCGTGCTATATGGTGTAATGAGCCAGGTCTTTAATGGATAGCCATCGTCTCCTAATAGCCACCCCTCCGGGGGGGAATCCCTCTGAAAGAGTGCAGGAATGGCAGAGTTGGCAAGTATGTAGGAGTCATGGCTTGATCCAGGATAATTTGCAAATACATGCGTAACCTTACACGTTGCGTCGCAAACCACCTGGATGTTAATGGAATGGGTTCCCTTACGGTTCACATATATCAGTGCGTTCTCTGATGGGGCACGTAGTTGCACATGCATGCAGTCGATGGCACCTAGAACCCCGGGGAACCCAAAGTTTGCCCAGAAATCCTGCTTTACCCGTTCTTGGCTAATAGGCGTCATGGGGAATTTAATGTAGTCATTGGCATGTCGGACTAGGCCTGATGTAACTGCGTGTATGGCCGCACTTACGGCAGATTGTGAAATGCCACCAACTGAACTCAGGGGATGCTGGAATGACCCACTGGCAAAGAAATGTAGTGCAGCAGTGACTTTAACGGCGACGGGGAGCGCATAGGGACAGCAGGCATTCGTTTCCAGCTCATCTCCCAGAAGATTGCAGATGTCTGTCACAGCCTGGCGAGAGAGGCGTAGTTTACAGCGGCATTCTCCTTCGCTGAGGGACAGATATGTGGTCCTTGGCCGGTGGACCCTCTGCCTCCACCGTCTCCCAATCCTCTGTCCGACGAGGTACTCCATTTGGCTGTGCGAATCGAGAATTTATGAGCAAATGCTCCGACGTTTAACACGGCTTGACAAGTGGTGTTTAGTTCAACTTACAGTCTTGTACTGACTGGCAGGAATGTCGATCTGTATCGGATCAATCATTGCTGCAATTAGCTAATATTTATGCACACAATAACGATCTTCCGCATTGTAATCTGTTTTTTACTCTTTTGCATGTTTGAGCGCAGCTTTGCATCCCATTGTGTGTGTGCCCTTAGACAATAACAATGCTTAATATCATCCGAGATCAGATACCTCTTCTTGGATGAGTTAATGCCAATTATATTTGTTATTTGACTAACATGTGCACTGGACAGGAAAATGACAATTGTGTCAGCCCCAAGGTGGGCTGTATGCTAGTCCATGACTGCACACACACATTTATCCACTACGGCCAATTTAGAAACAACAATGAAATGTCTTTGGATGTTTTTTAACCTTCCTCCCTACTACAAACTCCAGAAGTGTTAAACAACGTTATATGAAAACCCGAAAGCAACCTAAAGTTGTTTTATATTGGGCATTCACTAGATATTTGGCTTTACCTCCCCTATAACTTACAAATGACACTCCCTAAAATCACGAAAATAACATCTTCTGGTTCAAGAGGAAATATTCTTCTGCAACATGGAATATTGGCTATGTTTGTTTTTTGCCGTCACTATGCAGCAATTCCCGTGAAACTGATAAACAAACATTACAAACTCAGCCTTTTGTAAGGGACCGTCTACAAAATGCATTCAGTAAGAATGTGGGAACCAATCATTGATACTGGCACAGTTCTGCTATGTTTTTCCAACAGTGATACCTTTGAATTGCTTCCAAAGGCAAGAGCATTTTTTCTCAGAAAAAAAAACATTTTAATTGCCTCTTTAGGTATAATTAAATACAGACATTCCCCACTTAATGACCTACTTGTTTAACAACTGCCCAGATTTACGACCAGTTCTCTGACCAGTCGGTATTGTATACTGTACAAAAAAATTACCCATTGAAACCGCAATGCGGCGTTTCTATTCTATTCTCTTTGTTCTGCTCTCTGATTCATTTGGTTCAGCAAAGGAAGACTGTATATTGCTTGCAGTAATTGACCTTTATATTGATATGCCTTATCAGTTTATACTGAACTTGTGATCAATGCATATGCTTTGCATGGGATCGGGTACCACTGTACTCCTCTACTTACGAACTTTCAACTTACGAACATTCAGACATATGAACAAACAGGACTGTAAGTCCAAATTGTGTTTGTTAGGCTCCCGTTTCCTGCAAAATATTGCATTTGGATGTCCTAGGGACGTCCTTTGAGGCCGACGTCAAGACCAAAAGAGGACGCCCTAAGTACGTGTTGCTATTTCCTGGAATGTTGTAATAAAATTTGTATATTCTCCTGAAACGGATAATGTCAGTTTAAGGATTCTTGGGAGTGCAGTTTTTAAGATATAAAGGAGGTAAAGACGAATATCCAGTGAATGTCCAATATACAACCAACTTTACCACGCAAAGTAAACTCTATGCATAGCCACCCTCGTTAAAAGCACGAACAGAGAACTGATGAAGCCGCCAACACAGCTATGGATGTGCAGCCCCACGCCGATAAATAACAAACTCTTTAGCTTCACTCTCGGTGAGCGTGAAGCCAGACGTGTAGCCTGCTTTTCGCAAATTCCAAGCCTCGTTTAATTTCGTTCTGCACTTATAAAAGTACACATACGTCATATATTTAAGCTAATGATACAAACCAACAGTACACTGAAATATATTTACCTTCAGCCGAAAATCATCGCCCGTCCCCCACCGGTAACAATTTAAAAGTCCCACCAGTTCAGGTCCGGCTGTACGCAGTGACGTAACGGAAACGCCCTCTGAAACAGCATCCGGGTTAGGGTACGCGTGACGTAACGGAAACGCCCTCTGAAACAGCATCCGGGTTAGGGTACGCGTGACGTAGGGAACGCCCAGCAGGCACCACGAGTCACGTGTTTGGGACTGGTTCTGTAATTAAGTGTTTTAAAATCGTTTTTAATGATCTGATATTTTCTTGGAAATGCACCCAGATTTTCTTCAACCCATTATTGCTATGAAAGGTAACTATTTTAAAAACCAAATGAACTGAGCAAAATACGCATAAAGACGACTAAAGGCAGAAGTCGTTGTCAGACTAATGTTTTTCCTGTATTTGCTTAATATATGATTGACTGTACCAACACCAAGACGTAACTACGTTTGGGTACCTAAACAGGATCGGGGGGAGCGATCACTGATTTAAAGCACACTCTCGTGATACCAGGCTAACGTATTTGTCTTGTACTGTTGAATAAACATCAAATAATTATATCCACTTTAAAATTATATAAGACGTAAGCAAAAGGTGAAAGGAAAAAAGCAAAAAAGTTCTTTGTAACCTGGAAAGTAATGAAGTGCCCCAAGAGGTGCGTTTATTACCGTAGCTTCACTGTATAAATACTGCTTAGACTGGCGCTATCGGGAGTTATCTGAAGAACTACAACAAGCCAATGCACTTGTTTTTATTGTAATACTGATATGCATTCGCCGGGACCTACGCGAGGTATAAAACGTCGAAGAACGCAAATATTCATCAGGTGACTAGGTTCTCTAAATACGCTGGTATTTTAAAGCAAAAATGTTAAAACTTAAGATTGGTAGAAAAATCGTAGTCAGTCCAAGTTTCATTAAACGGATCATGTACTATAATACATAACTTAAAATTGCAAGCAACGCTCATAAAGAAAGATGAAGCTAATTTTGTAAGATCACCATATGATAATCTGATACTAAAGTTAACTTCATTTTTACAAACCAGACTACAATGCCGGGGTTTGAGCTGGAGCCCTTGGATGGTGGCGGTCCTATACCTCTACCCCAGGGGGAAACATTGCTGGGAAGAGGTCCTTTTCTTGGGGTGAGTCCTCCTGTGTCCTTCGGGCTTTAATTTTGGCGCCTTGTCTTGAAGATCGGCTTCATTGTTAATAATACCGAAGTGCTATCGTGTATCTCCAATAGATTTGATGATTATTCTTAGGGTGAATCAAAATTTTAGACATTAGTATTTTACTCTGTTAACGGCCCTTTCGAGTAGTAGTAAGGATAAACAATTGTCAGTTTGGTCATTCAGCAGATTTATCCAAGGTAATGCATTTTCTTATATATAGTACTTACACTAAAAGTTATGCATCTTGTTCCAATATCCCTGTAATGCACTATAAATCCATAATTTTTCTTTGCCCGTGAATATTATTATTATTATTATTATTATTATTATACTACTGGAGATCGATAGCTGGATCGGTACGGCGTCCGCAGTGATGCGGGCGCTGCATCCGTCTGTCATGGTAAAGAAAGAACTGAGCCAAAAGGCAAAGGCCTCGATTTACCAGTGGATCTACGTTCCTACCCTCACCTATGGTCACCAGTTGTGGGTAATGACCGAAAGAACGAGATCACGAGTACAAGAGGCCGAAATGAGTTTCCTCCGCAGGGTGGCTGGGCTCTCCCTTGGAGATAGGGTGAGGAGCTCGGTCATTCTGGAGGGACTCAGAGTAGAGCCGCTGCTCCTCCGCATTGAGAGGAGCCAGATGGGGTGGCTCGGGCATCTGGTTAGGATGCCTCCTGGACGCCTCCCTGGTGAGGTGTTCCTGGCATGTCCCACTGAGAGGAGGTCCCGGGAAAGACCCAGGACACGCTGGAGACCCTATGTTTCTCTGCTGGCCTGGGAACGCCTTGGGATTCCCCCAGAGGAGCTGGATGAAGTAGCCGGGGAGAGGGAAGTCTGGGTTTCCCTGCTGAGACAGCTGCCCTCGCGACCCTACTTCAGATTCAGCGGGATGATGGATGGATGGATGGATTATTATTATTATTAATATTATTGAGAGGTCTATCATGACCCTGCACTGAGTAAAGTATTCATGGAAGATGGGTGGATTTAACATGTACCTTTGCTTAATACCTTTAACCTTTAATAGGCCATATCCTGATTTTTCTTTATGATGCATATTTATATGCATCATGAACCAGAACGTAGTGATGGTTGTAGCTTACCATATATGTAGTACTGTAATGCTTTCAGGGACTTATAAGAGTTTGGCATTAGAGGAATTCAGAAGGGTCTGGCTGCAGAACACTGGGCAGCCTCCACTGTGGTCTCCACTCCTGGCCAGGACATGACACTACTGAACTCAGTAGGCTGCATTAGTTAGTTTCCAATGTTGTATGGCAAGCCATTTTAACATTTAATCATTAGACTGGATATGTATTGCAGATATCTCTAATTCATTTCTTCCCAGTCAAAAAGAGCATTTTAGATATCCACAATGGCATTTTTCCTATCCACAATTGTCATTTCAGATATCCATGTCAACATTCTTCCTAGGAGAAATTGCGTCACTTTTGCCATTCATGTCTATTGGGCTTTTAATTTCAGATAACCAGAATTATATTGCTGATATCCAGAAAGTTCATTTTGGATATCTGCAATTGAATTCTTACCCGGAAAAACTCCCATTTCAGATATCTACAATCCAGTTGTTGCTAGTCATAATTTTAATGTCAGATATACAAAAGGATACCACCATTTTAGATATCCATGATGTAATTTTGAATATCTGAAATTAAAATTATAACTAAAAATGATTATTATAATATAATATAGTAATAATATATATTATCAAATATATACACAAACACATGTATATACACAAACATTCATTATCATAATACTAATTAATATTTAATTTTTCTCGTTGGTTATAACAGTGTTTAACCTGTAGGTGTCACACAGCACTACAGATGAATTTAGAAAAGGAAAGAGATTGCAATGACGTGCAATGATTTAATTATTTAAGCTTATAAACAAGAAAAACAAAAGATCAATAAAATGCAAATAAATTATGTCTGTGTGTGTGCGCAAAGTCCAGTTATTGAAAGCTAAATTTAAGTGTTTGATCACAGTAGACATGATTTGCTATAGCTGTTATTAAAATGTGGGTAAGACTTTTTTATACGTTTGCTATGGAATCTTGATTTGAATGAAATCAAACTTTATGCTGGTGAACTTAAAAAAAATAAATAAAAATGCCAAATTAAATACTTGATTTGTGACTATAATGCTGAGATGTTAAGTCCTCAGCCTGAATGTCTTCTGAGAAAATCGTAAGTTTTAATGGTAGACCGTGCATGCCACATTGGTTGCGCATTTTCCTGTGCTTTATTTCTTAGTTTGTCTGCTTTCTCCCAGGTCACTGATAAAAGGGTGTCCAGACATCATGGTCTGCTGGAGAACAATGATGGACAGCTGCGCATTAAACCTGTACGCATCTCACCTGTGATCCCCTCCTTAATCTCATACTTCAAGTTTCCCCTCCTGTCGTCTCTTTTTATTCCAACTTGTCTCCGCTTATGGATTTTCCAGACCTGTTTGCTATACAGCAGGCTAATCAAATGTTTTGTGGGTTCGGTTACGCTTTCTCTTGAAAACAGTTTATAAAATGGGGGGGTGGGGGGGAACGTCAGCAGAGTTTTGGTATTTTGGAACAGCTTGAAGTTTACTAGCTTTTTAATGCTTTATAGTTTTAAATGCGGATTTTATACAATGGTTATAATTGCAGGTATCCAGTACAATTCTTATACATATTCTGTCAAATGGTACCAGGCATTAGCTAAACTGTCTTTGGGGGCTGCAGGGGAGAGGTCAACAAGATTATATAATTTTCTGCTGTCTAAGTTATATTGGTCAGTTTTGGTTCCCCTACTTTTCTGTCAATCACATTTATTTTCCATTTCAAATGCAGTCATAAAATGTAAAGCGTTGTAAGTTGTCTGATGTTTTTGGGCCAGTGTTTTTAAAGCATTTTTCTTACTCCTGTCTTTGTGTCTCATACACAGAAAATTTATCACAAAATAATTTCTATAATATTAACATGGTTCAAAAATGTTAAGTTTTATTTGTTTGCTTGCTTGGTTGTTGCTTGTTTAACCTATTGGGCCTGTGTCACAAGGCAGAATTTCTTGCTTAGCCGGATAACTTGTCAGATTTAAGGTAGTTTGGGCTAAACTTGACCAAGAGAAAGTCCATTTAAAGTGGGGTACTGTCACCGTTCGTTGTGGAAGCGGTGCCTGGGCGCTTGCGGCGGGAAGCAGGCATGACGAGAAGACAAGCAGAATC
>JABFEB020000041.1:13061854-13087034 GCA_019775895.2 Stomatorhinus ivindoensis
CTGGAATCCATCAGGGGAGAGACATGAGGTATCAGGGGCGTGGCACATGAGGCTGTCACGGGCAGGGTATGACAGGTACCTTAAATCTGACAAATTATCTGGCTATGCCAGAAATCCTGTTTTGTTATGCAGGCCCTTGCTGATGAGCTTGTCCTTCCTTTCAGACACACGCAAACCCCTGCTTTTGGCAGTCCGCTCTGGAGGATCCCCCACGGGCCCTGGAAAAGGACAGATGGCACCCCCTTCACCCAGGGGAAATCTTCTCCCTCCTGCCAGGAAAGTACATCTATAGGGTCATGTCCACCAAAGAGGAAAACACACTGAGGTAGTTGTTTTCGTTACTCGCAGTAAAACTAATATTTGGCTACAATAATATGGCTTATTTAGTCATTCTGAGTGGTGACCTTTTTTGAGCAACAGTCCCTGATGGCTTGTTGCAGCATGGGCCTCAGTGGGCTAAGCCCGGGTGCCTGTGATCAGAAGCTGACCCGTTTGAGCCCAGCCTCAGTAAATCTACGGGCCCTTGAGCTAGGCCCTTAATCCCCAGCTCCCTGGGCGCTGCTATGGGTGGCTGCCCTTTGCAGACTGTTGGGGCAGACATAAAGAGAATTTCCCCAAGCATATTAATAAAGTAACTATCTATTATTATTATTATTAAAACGTGGCTGTTGAGCCTGACAGCATGCATGCATGCACCTTGGAATCACCTTTGTTACATCTTGCGGCTGTGCTGTCGCACTCAGCCTCAGCTACAGCCTCCTGCCTGCGTTTCGAGGGTAAAACCCTCTGTTATGTTCTATTTGTCTTTTCATTACACCTGTGTTCTCTTTGCCAATGTTGTCCAAGCTCTGCATTTTGAAAGCCTTAGGGTCCAGGCAGACTGTATCCTGTCTCTTACAGTAACAGCCATGTTTTGGCGGAGGATGAGACCGGTAAGGGGAGTCGGGAGCAGAATGGGCTGAGTTACCCAGGCAGACCTGACACGGCAGAGCGGAGCACAGAGTCTGCGCCGTCAGACTTCAGACGAGAGGGCGATCGCGCCCGCTCTCCGGAGCAGGCGAGTAGGCTGTCTGGATGCACCTCCCGGCAGGGCATGACTGAAGCCAGATGATTTCAGATTACTCAAAGGCTGACCGCTGTTTTTAGGCCAGCGCAATGGATTCTGGGAGTGAATGGCCGAAGGCAGAAGAGAGGAAGCGGGTGCTACCTGCGTGGATGATGCAAGCGGCCGCTTTCGTCCAAAGCCCCCCCACACCCAAAGGTCGTCTCACACCCACAACTCACTAATCACATTTTAGGATTTTACTTTTGTCATCTCATAATGTCAGGGAGCATGAATAAACCCATAAAATGTGATCTGCTGCATCGAGAGGGAAGAAAATACTTTAAATTAGACTAAAATGACAATAAATTTTTAGGAAAAGCCTTATTATATGATTTGGGTAATGATTGTCTCCCAGCCATTAAGCAAAATATTAATGTGACCAATCGGAAATGAAAAATAAATCAGGTGACACCACACTAAATTTCATTGATTAATTACTGGTATTGTGTAACTTTTACAGAACAAGACATAATAAATTAACTTTTCATAAACATTAAAATTGTAGAACCATTGTTAGACCATTACAAAAGTCTTGGTGTTTTTGAAGAAATTTTATTTTGTAATTTATATAATTTAATTTATCTCTAGACTTGTATGTTTAATGTGTGCAGGTTTTTTACAGTGATCAGTGCAGCAGTTACAAAAAATCCACCTTTTGTCCCTTAGGCGTTAAGAGGGGTAGAGGGAAGGCGACCCCATCAGAAGCCAAAGCGCCCAGCTCCACCCCAGGAGGGAGAAGAACCACCTGCTCAGGGGATGAGTCAGAGCAGAGTGAAACAGAGCATTCACTCAGGCAGGGGAGGAGGAGGAAGAAGAGCAGTGAAGACGTCCAGAGCTCCTCCACCTCGAAAGGTGTTAAATGGGGTGGAGGGGGGGCAGCCCCATCCCAGGCCAAAACGGCCAGCTCCGCACAGGGAGGGCAAAGAGTCGTCTCGTCAGGGGAGTCAGAGGATGGTGGGACAGAACATTCACTCAGGAAGGTGATGAAGAGGAAGAGGAGCAATGAGGAAGATGACACAGGAAGCAAGGTTCTCTGACGTTTTAAATTCTCATTCGTTGATTCTAAACCATTGTGGTGTCGTTCATGAATATCGCCCTGAGGCTCCGTAGTATTTTTGGAAGGTGCGAAATGGCTGCTTTGGTTTAACAGGCCTCTGCGTCATTCGTCACGAAGGCCAGGCGCCTAGTGAGGCCCATCCAGGTGGAGACGAGCGAGGAGTCTGACGACCCTGAGAAACCGGCTGGAAGCAACGGGGAACCTGCTTCTGGAGCTGAGAAGAAGCCGGACTCGGTAAACAGGAAGGAGGGTCCCTCACAGGCAAGGAATTCACAGCGAGTCCCTTGTCCCTACGGCAAAGATTGTTACAGGTACAGTGGCACAGGGTTGGATTGTAATGAAACTTGTTTGACGGTTCTTAAGGCATTAAATCTGTCTTTTGCTAATGGCAGATCAACTTAACTATTCAAAAGGACGAAGCAAGGTTATATCAGGGGTATACATAAATCATGTTCACCACAACTAGATTTTAAGATTTTAGATTTGAACCCTAATACATATTAGTTTTGTTTATTTAATAACATTTCTGAGTATAGTGGTGCCTCAGTTCTCGAACTCATTAAAACTCAAATTTCTTAAAAGTCGAACCAACAAGTTCGAAAAAAAATTGCAGAGAGCTTGATCTGAATCTCAGAAGTCAAACCGTAAACGCTGGCCTAAGAACTTGTACGCGCGGGGAAATGAGTCACGCGACATGTCTCTCCACGGAAACAAAGGGTAACGCTTCAGTCTCAGCCTCGCATTTGCTGTGATAGCACCGTGCATGTTTACACTAGCTGAATACATATATTTAGACAGTAAAAATACAGACAATGATAGACAGTAACAGTAATTATTATATAGTAAAATACATTTTAAAATAAAGATTTCCTATTAATTATTTTAATATTAATAATAAGCCATTAATACATTTCATTATAATATTGTCGTGCCGAGCAGGGTCTGAACAGAGACAAATACGCAGACGTCAGGATTTCGGGGAATACATGGTTTAATTACGGGTAAGGCAGGCAAAACGCAGACGGACAATACAATGACTGGACTGGGGAAACAAACTGAAACGTGGACGAAATACAGGGGGCTAATGAAAACAACGTAAAACAGCTGATCACATGGGAATTCCACATGGGGTTAACGAGGGGACGATCGGTGCAGGTCACATTGTTTTTTTTTAACCTTACACATTGCTTGGATACATTTATTTTCTTACTTTACAAATTACTGTTTGATAAATGTGCTTAGATGTGTTCAGTACAGTGGATGCTCTTCTTGTTTTATCCAGTTCATTTGTGTTTAAATGCTAAAAAAAATGTTTTGTAATGTAAACATATTTCGGTGTAATATTTTGGGGCCAAGAACCAATTAATTGGTTTTCCAATATTTCTTATGAGGAAAATTTGATCAGAACTCGAACTTTCTAGGATTTGATCCGAAGTTCTGAACTGATTCTGTGGTACCACTGTATATGCTTTTATCCAAAGCAACAATTTGAGCAGGGTTAACCAGTCCCTGGAGCAATTGAGGTTAAAGGCCTTTCTCAAGTGTTCAATGATACCATGTTATTATGTTCCTTAGGAAGAACCCCATTCATTTCAAAGAATGCAGCCATCCGGGTGACAGTGACTATGAGGAGAAGCCCGCAGACGAGGACGACAGACCAGAGTGTCCGTATGGGACCAGCTGCTACAGGTGGGGCTGGGGTCTGAACCCTTCTTCTTCTGTATTGGTCATGTCCCATGTCAGACCACTTCCAAGGTGGGAAAAAATGCTATATCAGCTCAGCATATATGTATAGTACACAACAAAACAGTGCAAATCAAGTATTTGCTTGTATTCAAGTCTCTTCTGTGATGGTTGCTAAGGGCAGCATCACATTATGGGATATGATAAAAGCAGGTGTAGGTCTGCTTGAGTCTGGGTGGGAAAAAGCCTAGGATTGTGAGCTACCTTTAAGGAGCACAACAGATTGGAAAAGAAAAACTGGAGTGGCTTGAAATAGAGACGTGGTAATCCTGGAGTGACCGGGTGATTCCAGACTAAATAAAGAGACGTGGTAATCCTGAAGTGACCAGGGGATTCCAGACTAAATAAAGAGACGTGGTAATCCTGAAGTGACCGGGGGATTCCAGACTAAATAAAGAGACGTGGTAATCCTGAAGTGACCGGGTGATTCCAGACTAAATAAAGAGAAGTGGTAATCCTAAAGTGACCGGGGGATTTCAGACTAAATAAAGAGACGTGGTAATCCTGAAGTGACCGGGTGATTCCAGACTAAATAAAGAGACGTGGTAATCCTAAAGTGACGAGGTGATCCTAAAGTGACCTGGTGGTTCCAGACTTGTAACCAATTTAAGATGCATCTGTTGCCAATCTGTGACAATTGCAGTTGTTTTCATCCAGATAAATGTTTCATTTTACAGAAATAATGAGCAAATATTGCATGCTCCAGATGTGGATAGGTGTTAGGGATGCACAGAAAAGATATAAAATTATTATAATAACTGCCAAAGGTGAGGATTGCAAGCACTGTCTCAAGGGCTGAATTGAGTTGTTGCGCAATGCCAACCATCTTGCTAGTTCAGTAGGTTGAAAATCTGAAATAAATGCATCACAATTGTTTTACCCCCATGACAGTTTTAACTGCATTAAAATGTAGATGTAACAACATAATGGAAAAAGGTGTATAGCTTCTCTGCTATAAAGTGGCATTAATTGAAAATTTGGTGTTAAAGCAAAATGATACGTGTCCATTAGAATGTATTATTTACAAACATCAGGAAAGATTGGAAATGCAGGAGATTATGAACTGCATCCTGTCTGCATTTTTGACAGGAGGCTGACAAATTATGAATTCTTTTTTTTCCAGGAAAAACCCCCTGCACAAGAAAGAATACAAACACACTAAGGATCCAGGTATATTTTATGTCATGTTGTATTTTTTTCTAATAGGTGGTGAAAAACAAAACCCAGCGAAGCATTTTTAAGCTACTCTTTATATTCTCCAGCTCAAAGGACTTCAGGAGAAGAAGAGTATGCTGATTTGGATGACGATGGCTTCATGGATGACGAGAGTGAATCTGTTGATGATGATTCAGACTACGTTCCTTATGAGTCTGATGACAGTGTGAACACGAAAAAACAGAGAAAGGCTCTGCTCAGAAAGTGACCAAATCTCATACTGAAGATTTATTTTAGACCATTTTAAACACTGGACTAGAAATAAAAGCACAGTTGGCGTTTTGCTTAATGTTTATGACCCGCAGTGCTCCAAGTGATGTATCCTTCATTCTTGTCTGTAAAAATTCCGATGTTGAGAATGATTTATCCATGTAGCACCTGTTCTCCGTACGCTACAATTAGGAAAGGGGGCCCTGGGTATGTCCCACGCCGGCCTGGCGTTTATACCGCCCTCCTTACCATCCAAACGCTCTAAGAAACCACAATTGACAATCGAACGAATGCAAACACCCTGAATTTTAATTTTTAATTAAAAAAGAAAAAATATTATAACTCAACCAAAGCGATATATATATCCCAACCCCAATGATTACACATAACGTATTCTCAAAACATGAAAATAAACATGCTACACTGTGTCCATGAAATGACAGAAAGGGAAAATGGGGGGAAAAAAACGCCGCGGTGAGTCGGTGCTTGTTTGGTGCCGGTAGGGCCCCAAGCTTCTCCGGTAACTGGGGGTGATGTCCGGGTTACCTGCTTCCCACCCACTCCTAGGGAGTAGGTTCTCAGATAAGCCGGTCGATCCCCTTTTTCTCGTCACTGGAAAGCGTCCGCTGTGCACGCACTCTTCACCTTCCTCCTCTGTCTTTTCTCTCTATCCTCCCGCTCTTTCTCACTCGCCGCCCCTTCTTCCGCGCCGTTACTCTTCTCTCCCCTCTCACACGACCAGGGACCAATCCGCTCAAAACAAAATTGAACCCCGTTTTATCCTGGAGGGGCTGGAGCCCTGTGTAGCTTAGTTCTTTCCCTGTTCCACCACAAATGATGCAGCTCAAGAGCTGTGTGGTAATTAGCACAAGGGCCTGAATCAGGTGTGTTAAATGAGGGGAAACCCCAAAATGTGCAGGGCTCTGGCCCCCCAGGACTGGAGTCTAAGACCACTGCCTTAAATTGTGGAGTAACCCGAAATTACAGAAAAACTTAAGCAAATACATAAAATTAAGCAGATACATAAATGAATAATTCTCCATTCCATCTTTCACAGGGTTCATTCATTTTACATTGTGGTTTAAAATCCTTTATATAAAAGCATAACTTGCTGATTACTGTTTTCTTTTTTCCTCTGTTTGCTCTTCTGCTAATTAGAAGTACAGATTTTTAAGTTGTGTTTTATTGGGCAGCAGAGTTCTTATAAACATCCTCAGTGACGTTCTGTGCAATATGAATTGGAACTCTGTACAGTTTAAAAACTGGGAATTAAAAAATGGGATTTTTATTTACTTTTGTAATACATAATCTAATTAATTTGATTTATCTTTCATACCCCATCAGATCTTTTCAGTGATATTTGCCAAATTCAGGCCCTGATTTATGAAGGGTTATTCCATGTTAATTCAACAAATTTCCAAAAAAAGTTTGCATCACATTTTTAGAGCTGTCATGATTACTTGATTATTTAAGAGCATCGTTTAAAATTTATTACTCTGCAAATCACTTGTGTAGCGCCCCTAACAAACCTTTTATGGTGCTCCCTGAGTAGTTATCAATACTTTATGTCGTCCCGAACACACGCTAACTCCACCATTTTCCTTCTCCCCCTTCTCGCTTTCTCCTATCCTCTCGCCACACTCTCCCCTCGGGTGATTCTTCCTCCACCAATTACAGTACCTGGAACATTTTGTACACCAATCAATGACAGACAGAAAATAAAATACATTGAAATACAAAACTTCAATAAAATAGAAAAGACATTTTAAAAAACACAAACTACATTTTTAACACAACATTTTAAACATACACCTTATCCAAGATAGACGCAAACTTGAACTGTTTTATTAACTTGGCTACACTTGCTTAATATCACCTCTGTGGAATACAAAATATTTCCATTCAGCGGAAACATACTAGACAATGTAAAGGGGGGGGGGGGGCATTTATACACTGCTCTGCAGTTACATTTTACAGTTTTTACAAATACAGTGGGGATCAAAAATAGAGAATGACAGACAGTTTTATAATATGGAAAGTCACAGCTTATCTGAATTCAAAGTTATTCTAATATGAATATAAGAATTGTATTTTAATCGTATTTCACCAGTGAAAACTATGCCCCATTAAAAAATATGTGAATGGTTTAAACGAGAAATATAAAGATCAAAATTTGAGAATGATTTGATATACTTGACGGTTTTTGGATCCAATCTGAAATATCTGGCAAATCCACCTATTTGGCAACATTTGTAGCCATTTTACAAGATGGTGAAACTTTCTAAGGTGACATCAGGTTGTTAAGATGAAGGTTGATGGGATGACCCTCTTAGCCATACTGTAGTCATCCAAGTCCCGAAAAAGGCTGGTTGTCAATATCTGTTGAGTGCATGAGTGAACAGGATGATAGGGAGACTCTCGTGGGTGATCAGTTCAACAGCTGGAATTGCTTGTCAAATTAGTTCTGGGCAGGGCAACAACTTGCCTTAACAGGGTCTTTTCATCTGGGACAATATGGTCTGAAAGCCCCCTCCACAGTGACCAAGACACCCATCAGCAAGAAGAATGAAAAGGCTAATTTGGTTCAATAGATAATTCAGGTCTCAACATTTGATACATTCACAATACATAAACGAAATAAACCTGAAAAACTAAGATCTCACACTTCTTTTATTCATTGACAGGCATGGGCCAATTACCAAAAAGCCGTTTTCAACCCTTTTCTTATTTTTTTTTTCTTATTCTACAGACCCGGAGTGCAAAATGCTAAAGTAAAACCTAAAAATCTCTTAACTTAAAGCAGATCCTTACCTTCTTGAAAATGAATGGAGTATTATGTCCTTGATGTAATAATGTAAGACAGGCAGTTCTTATTTGTTCCTGCATGCACATTTACAAAAAATCTGCTTTCAGTTTTTAGTTCTTATAGTTCTTTTTCCCTTGTTCTGCAGAATCCAGTGCAAAATGCAGCAATAAAATCTCAAAGCAAAACATATTATGCTTATTGTACCCACTTGCATTACCATTAATAAATAATTTTGTGCCATGGTGCTAATCCTGACCAGTATAAGGAGTTGGGAGATGAATGCATTGTAACAATGATGTGCTCAGGAATACAAAAAAATATGTAGTAAGACAACAAGAGATGCAGTAATGAGCTGATCTTAAACATTAAATCTTTTAGGTCTACATTCTATGAGGAAAATGTTATTCCACCTTTTAACAACACAATTAACTATTATAATTACTTCAACAAATATTGAGTCATGTTAACAAATCAAGATAAATGCACCTGCGAATCAGAAGTGCAGTTTACTCAGCATTTGGGCAATATTTCCTTCTAAAGGTTCTAATGCACAACATCCAGTGAGAAATGAGTGCAATAATGGTCCAGCTGTTTAATACTGCTATGTTATTCCAGAGTGTTTTCTCCGTATCACGAAAACTGTATGGTTGGTATTTGCACATCATTCGACAGGCCGCAGCTATCCTCAAATCCCCCCAACAGAATGAAAAAAGCTGGTCAGAAACAGAATCATGATATAAAGAATGATATAATGAATCGTTTGACACAGCAGAATTCCATCCGCTCTGGTGGATCTGGGCAGTAGACAATGACGGGTTTTTTTATGGTGTCAGGGACAAAGAAAGGAATACTCTGGAATAAATGACTGGGTGGCGTGACCGGTTGCATTTGAGGTTATTTTGCTGATAGGCACCTTGGTTGCAGTTTAGTGTAGGGTGAGGCAGCTCAAGGGAGACCACACGGTTTTCACACTCTGAATGTGCTGATGGGACCCAAAGCACAGGATTGCTGGTGAATCCCAATTAGCATGCTCAGGACAAGCTGCCTGCGTGATGTTTGCACGGAGAAGTATGACTGCCCTGACAGCCTTGGGGAACTGGACCTTACGGATGCCTCTTACCCTGAGTCGGCTATCCTAGACTGGGAGAGTGTGCAGGGGCTCAATGAATGCTTCACCAAGTACATCAACTGGGCACGTCTGCTCGAGCAGCACAACGCCGTCTTCGGGAAGCAGCTGGAGACTCTGGAGGAGGTCTCTAACCTGGAAGTAGGCTTTGTTGAGCAGATCAAGCTGAACCGGCAAAGGATTAGCGAACTCTCATCTCAACGCACCAAATTAGAGCACGAGTGGAGAGAAGCTGAGTGGGTTCTGAATGAGCATCACAACAGGTAGAGTAACCACTTATCATCCAAACAGTACTGTTTTCCCGCTCTCTGTCCGGACTGGTTGCCCTCCTTTTAGCTCCTTACCCGCTAGCAACTAGCACCTTCACTGCCTTCAGCCCCAGATAGCACAAATAATGTCAAACACACGCAACACGCATACTGTGTAAGCCAGTAACGGGTGCATTCTCGGTGATTTTTATATCGTTCTCGCTGAGATAAATATCGCAACGAGTATGCCGTTCTCAGCCTCTGTAGTATACGTTTAATGCTGCCTTCAAGTTGTACTTGGAAGATCTGACTAGGGAGTTGGGACATTGTAATTACGACATGACCTGTGTTTAAGTCAGCGCAAAACAAAGGCTGTAAGAAAGCTACTCTATGTTTTGCTGAATTTGCTGTTCCTCCAACACCACAATTCATTTGAAACATATCAAATATTGAGGAAAAAAAAACTTTTTTTTCATGGTACACCATTTAACAATCCCCTCAACATTCAAGGCAATTCAGAGTTTTGCAATGTCAGGCGACATAAAATTTCGTAATTTCAAAATAGTTTGCCTTTCACAGCGGAGCTCTCCATTGCCTCTGATTATTCTAATGACGTGCCTGCAACTCGATAACTCTGGGCTGTTTTTCCAGCAAAACTTAAAGGAGGGTGACATTGTAATAACCAGCACACCTGGGCATCGCGGGAACAAGAGAAATGAGATGGGTTTGAAAGAGATGTTGTGCTTTTTAATAAAAGTCCTTACAGTGACCGATAGCGGAGATGCAGCACCAATTCATTTACACCCTACCCACCGTGCTGGCCATCCAACCACTCCAACAACACACACACACACCATTTACAACACATAACATTTACTACTACAAGCATCGCAGCACAATAATAACACAAAATAACACAATACACTTACAAGATAACTCCCGGCATGATCCACGTTGTTTGTTAATATTTGCTAATAATATGTTCTGCACTATAATACAGTATAACCCCCCCCCCCCCAACAACTTGGGTGTCCTTTTTTGGACAAAGGTCTCCTCCTTTATACAGTCATGTAGGTGGTCGCCTTAACAACAGGTTGGCTGTCTCCAGGTTAATAAAATGAAGGGTTCTAGTGTTACCAGTAGCTGTACTGAGAATATGTTCACCACTGACGTTTTGTATGACAAAGGTGTACTTATTATTAGCAAAGTACAAGTACATTGTCCAAGTCTCGAAGGCACATAGACATGGTTTGGTGCATTTTTGTTCATTTCCTTTGGCAGGTACAGTAGTGAATGTGAGCACCAACAGCAGCTGCGGGGCACTCTAGAGAAGCTTATTAAGGTAAAACCAGAATTGGATCAAAGAGGGGCAAATTTATATAGGCCAGAAATTACATGTCATTTCACAAAAATGAAAAAATGCACTTAAATGAGTCTAATTTTTCTCTGTCAGAATGGGACACAATGATTATCATAGCAATAACTAGTGCAGCTGGCTTCGCATATTGATTTAACACACATTTATGGCACATTTGATGAACAGATTTAAGGCAAGAACAATGCAAACTCTCCTGTAATAGACGGACATTTTGATGAATGCTCAGATGCCATTCATATCTACACGTTCACGCTGAAGACCTTAAATGAGAACGTCGTATGTTGCATTTCAGGAAACTGATGCTGCTTTGCTAAGGGACTTGGGCTTTCAGATCCAGTGCCAGTTGCTTAGCGATGACATCCGTTCCACTAAAGAGAGGAACAAAAAGGTATGTAAGTTAAAAAATTAAAGGCTGACATTTGACCCACTATCCAATAAAGTGCTTCTCATATTGAATCATTCTAAAATAAATGAATCATATACAAACAGCGGCTGATAAGAATGCTGGAATCTGTGTCCACCAATATCATTTGATGTGCTGGATGTACTTTTGTCTGTCCCTTGTCCTGCAGAACTTCACTGAGATAAAGACCTATGTGGACATTCTGCGGCAGATAGACCAGGCAAACCCACGGGTCTCTGTCGTGTCGTGTGGAATTACAGAGGTATGTTTCTACTTTCATTATAAGTCATTATGGAAAAAAAACCTTGCAAATATATTCTTTTTAAAAATCCAAACATTTCTAAATACTATCAGTTACGGAAAAATTACATTATCCCTTAAAGACAGCAGTGGATGACACTGACAGCATAAACAAAAGACCAACATAGCAGAAAAAATAATGTTGATGATTATACATTCTGTTTCTCTTTTTAATTTGATGCCAAGAATTGCAGATACTATAAGAATAATTTAAAAAGTAACGTAGTCAAGTTTAAAAATTTGTAGTACTATTCTCTATAAGCAATAATGCTGGCAGTATAAATGCAAAGCATTGTGGGCATTTTAAGTCTTTTTCGCCACTTCATTACTCTGAAACCAGGAGAAATTCTTAGCCCAGAGATGTGTCACAATCCTGCAGAGTCAGTTGGAAGAATTTGGGAGCATCATCTACCAGCTGCAATCAGAAAAACAAAGGCTCCAGAATGAGGTGCGTTACCATGGTGATACAGAGTTTTCTATCAAGAGTCATGTTTGTATTTAAAATTCCTGCTAACTCAAGCAGGCCTGCTTGTAAAAAAACAGAACAGCACAAATACATCTTCTGTACGAAGTATATGCATCAAAATACAGATTTTAAAAATATGCTTCTGCTAAATTCATTCTTAGTGGAGCAGTTCGTAGTTATTCAAGAGATTAAGATTCCTCCATGAATTGCTACCTTAGCACGGTGGAAGTTTGTGTGCTGCTTTGCTAAGGAACTTGGGCTTTCAGATCCAGTGCCAGTTGCTAGTAGCTATGTTGTTGGGGGCTGTTGCCCCAGGCAGGGTCTCCTAAGGCAAATTGGCCCTATGTGAGCTGCCAGACAAAGTACAATTCGCATAGATTGCCACAAAGGAAAATGCTGCCCCAATCCAGACTGGGGAGGCTGGGCTTTACACCAGCACTGAATGTTCCCAATCCATTTGGAAGGTCAGTTGATGTCATCCTCTGTAGCCCAATAATTCTGGTCTTCTCAGACAGCAGTGTTGGAGCAAACAATCAAATGCACCCAGGAGAGCCACGATGACGAGATCCAGCTGTGCGACGAGAAGGTTAACGTGCTGCATAAGGACATAGAGGAGGCCGAGTGCACTCTGGGGAAGTGCATCAGCAAGTGTCGACACCTGGACTCCTATCTGTCTTCTCTGGGGAACGAACTGGACAGATATAGGAGGATTATCGAGAAAGAGGGTGACAGGTGTGAGACACAGACATCGAAAAGAACTGTAAAATATTTCAGTTGTTTCCAGTAATCATTTTAATAACCAAAATATTTTTGATTGTATTCTTTGAGTGGAAGGTAATTTCTTTGAGTTTTTAAAAAAAAAATCTTTTTGACAATCACTTGTGTCTTGATCTAGCTGCTAGGTGTCACTGTTTCTGTCTGTTTTTCTCAATGTAACTATTGAGAACTGTATCCTGCCATCATTGTCATGATACTCATTTATTGGGCTTTCCAACCTAGCACAGAAACGCACACATACACATGCAAACCGGTAGAGGATTATTTCGAAGGGGTGCATCCACAGTGTGATGTAATAGACCTAATGGGAAAACTTATATTTAACGTCCTATCAGAAATTGTCATTGTAATATATGTTCTTTATTAATTCCAATTCACAGACTGAACTTGACGATTACTGCTACTCCTGTGATGTTCTCAACGAATTTACAGTTTGGCCAAACTTCCCTGGTGGGCAGCAGAGGAAGAGGTGAGGATGTTTGGAGGACTGAGATCTGGAGATGGACGGGTGCAGAACCCAGTTACAGCTGTAGATGGATCAGTATCGCAAGTTTCTGCCAGACTCCAATGTCTTGTCAGCTAAGTTCTTAACTTCTCAACTTAGACAATAGGCAACAAATGAGTGAACATTCAGGAGAAAACTGTGGGATGAAAACTGAGTGCATGAGTTATTTGCACAGCAGCTATAATATTCCTAGCAGATTTTAAGAGACCAGTGTGTAATTCGACTAACAAAATGACTGCTTTATACATTATTTAAGAATTCTGCTAATATTTTACAGTATCCTCGCCCTAAATTGAAATGCTCACATAGGGACAAATAGGGGTAGAAGCAACATAATTAAGCCTTCTTGGGATAAAAGGCAAGACCATTAGAATCAGTGTGTTTTATGTCACGCTTGCGGTTAAAGCGTGCCTGGATGCAGGCGGCGTTGAGCAGGCAAGATGACGAGAGGCAGCAATATCCAAATAAACGGGGTTTATTGCCGGACACACGGGGTAGACACCACTAAACGTCACAATGACAGATCTGGGGTTACTAACTCAGACGCGGACTAAATACAAAAGACTGACAGGAAACAGATGATCACGAGCAGACGAATTAACAACAGGTGGTTCCCAATCAGGGTTGAACACGGGGAGCGAGGGGGCGTGGCACACACGAGGCTCGGACGGATGGATCATGACATTTTACATGTTATTTTTGTATTACTGGGGATTACCTTTTAAAAGGTTACTAAATCAGTGCTAATGAGGGTGTACTAAACATTGTGCCATTGAAAATCAACCCTCTGTTTGGAACTGTCTGGTTAAATAGGACTGAGAAAAGTAAAATGGATAGTTTGATGAACTTCTTAAATTTTCATGCATTATAAATGATCTTGCATGTACAACTGTAATTTAGCAGTGCAGTCAGGATTTTCTTTTCTATCATGCACGTACATTGACGTGAACCAATGTAGATAAGCTCAGGGTGGCGGCACCTTAAGCTGGCCAGAGCTGGTGATATCCAACCGCACCTACACTGCCAAAAACCTGAGGCCATTCGATCAGCTCTGAACATATTTACTTCATTTCTTACATAGATCTTACTCAAGCCATACAGAACATCACCAATGCAAAACCTGGCCAGAAGGTCCGGAAAGAAAACGTGCTAAATAATAAGGACGTTGCATCCGAAGAAAATGTGCTGGAGGGGATGGAAGGGGGGAAGCCGGTGGAAGAAGGGAAGGAGATCGAAGAGCAGATGGACTCAGTTTTATATCAAAATGTTGGTGGTGAACCTGAGGATGTTCCCGATGGAAGCCAGATCAGTAGGGGGTTTAATATGCTCTGTGATCTCCTGAGAGGGCGACTGGGTAAGCACAAGAGGAAGGTGCCTGAACCTGAACCTGAGCCTGATCCTGAGCCTGATCCTGAGCCTGAACCTGAGCCTGAACCTGCGGTCGACATCTACACCAAGGGCAGACATGTGACTGTAACTGGCGAGAGCAGCTATGCGAGTCCTTACTTCTTCTCTTCCCCTTCAGCGGGACATGTTTTCATCACTAAGACTAATGGTGCAACACTTTCTGATGAAGACTTTGGAAAGAAAATATCCATTCCTGTTCCTGTTCCCTCCCCGGCTTCTTCACCCCCACCCCTAACACCATCTACTCCTACAGGAAAGGGGAAGGAGGGTGGAAATGGCAAAAATGACAGAAAGGAGGGCGACAAGGGGGAAGATGTTGTGGGAGGAAAATATGGGAAGAAGATTGAGAATGGAGGTGAAGAAGAATCTCAGCATCCGGAAAGTGACCCAGCTCAGCCCTTCAAGACAAATATGTGGGGCAGTAGTCACTATTTTCCCCTACCACTAATGCCCCTCGCCAGAGCTAGCCCATCCTCTGAATTCATGAGCTATGAGAAGGTGGAGATGGCAGAAACTGTCAAGAAGATTTCTGACAACAACCGATTCGAAGCCTACGAGGAGACTGTTGTTATTGTGGAGACAATGGTTGAGAAGACCAGCAAGAAAAAGCATGGAGGAAGATCCTACTAATGCCCTCTTTACTACCCTACCTTACAGTCTGGATTCCAGCTATGGAATAATTTCAGTTATGACTGACTTTGTTTGACAATACTTTGCTACTTTTTAGCATTGACAGCCTGAAAACAGGGAGTATGGTAAGAGTCAATTAAAAAGGAAGGAATCAACAAAAATCTTTCACAGGTGTATGCTGCACTCAAAAAAGATACACTCTACCTTTGAATTGCATGATTTTTTTGGTTGGAGTCCACTGATTAATCCATGTATAGCTTTGTATTCAAAATAAAATCATCTTAAAATTGTTGTGTGTATTTTGGTAAGCCTACTTTAAAGCATGCACAATTTCTTTGCTTTGTTACGATTTTGCTGACTAAACACTTGACAAAGTGAATCCAATGTACAAAGCTATAGGACATATTAAGTACTATTTAATTAAATAGTAAATTAGTTTCTCATCCAAGCTCCACTTAAGTAGTTATTTTACCCACCCCAGTGTAGTGCCACCAAAGTCACTGAGTTGGTTGTCTGTAGCTCTCCTCTGTATCATAATGTACATTCATTATTAAAGCCATGACCAGTAAAACCGGTGGAACTGCAGTTCCAGTCGGGTACAAAATTACTTCTTTAATTGCACAAACAAAAAACATTCACAAAATAAACTTGACAATTATCATTCAGAAGGTAGAGAAACTAAGAAAAATATAATAGAACTTGTATGAAAAGTAAACAACTAAAGTGTCATACCCTGCCCGTTCGAGCCTCGTGTGTGCCACGCCCCCCTTGCTCCTCGTGTGCAAATCCCAATTGAAACCACCTCTGGTCCATCCGTTTGAGTGTATTCCTCTGTTTCCTGATTAGTTTGCTGTCAGTCTTGTGTATTTAGTGCGCGTCTGAGTTAGTTACCCCAGATCCGTCATTGTGATGTTTCGTGGTGTTTACCCGTGTGTCTCCGCAATAAACCCCGTTATTCTGGATATTCCTGCCTCTCGTCGTCTTCCCTGCCTGACGCCACCTGCATCCAGGCACGCCGCACGTGACATAAAGTTAAATAGCATTTGATATATTGCTCATATTTACATTTTTAAAAATTCAAAAATATTAACGAACATACTAGCGCATAATAACAAAATCTGTATTATAGTTACAATACTGTTCTAAGTCTCTTTATGTTTTTAAGGGCTGGAGAGTAATGAATTAAGCCAGGACAGAAGGACATCCACATAATCTTCTGTGGTGCTCTACACTTGCTCCTCTGGACACTGTGGGTCCTGGAAGATACTCGTGGTATGATGGGATCATGATGGGATTTTCAAATTTTGGCTTTTGGGATCTGACAATTGTGCTGCAAATCAGCATGGCATTCTAGAACTTGGCTGTTAGGATGTGAGAGTTTTGCTCGCAGTCATATTGAGATTCTAGAATGTGGGCTGTTGTCATCTGAGAGTTTTAAGGATTTTGTGGTGAAACAGGATGGAATCCTAGAGTCTGGGCTGTTAGGATCTAAGAATTTCAGTCTAAACCTGGATGGTATTCTACAGGCAGGGTTCTTAGGATCTGAGAGTTTTGCTAACAACTTGGAGTTCTTTAAGATACAAGGACCACCAACATACTCCAACTGGTTTTATTTATGTATTTATTTATTTTTATGAAATGAGAAAGATAATAACAAAATGGGAATTATCCCAGTGGAGTCTATGGGATTGCGCCCTGAGTTTGAATATTGTAATTTGCTTTTGGTTTAATAAAGATACAACAAAACATACTCACTATTTATTATACAAATCCCAACAAAAAATAAAAAACAGATTTTCCGGCAAAATAATTAAAATAATAAGCAGACAAATAAAGCTGTTCAACTAAGAGATTCTTTTAACAAGTTGCAACTAGATTTTACCTTGTGGTTTTACACACCTTACTGTACCCGGCAAATATCAACTAACAAATCAACCATCAACTAACAGACAAATAAAATACTGATCCCCTTGTTTCAGACCTGGACAAAGCTATTGAGTAATAAAAAAAGAGCTTGAGTTATCGCCTTACATACCAAAGCATCTGTGCTGACAGACCAGTGCTAAAATCATATATAAAATCATAAGTCCTGGGAATACAATTAGCCACAAGTTCATGAACTTAAAAATACACAGTAAATACAAAAAAATCAGTACAGCCCTGTCTGATACAGCTTAACTAAAAACTTTTACTTAATACCTTTCCCACTCCTTGCAGTATAACCCCAACCCTAACCAGTTTACCTCGTCCCAGGACCTCCCTGCTTACCCACTTCACAGAGTATCTGACACTCTGATACTGGGATGACATCACTGTCACAGACACCTTTACTGGGATGACATCACTGTCACAGACACCTTTACTGGGCAGATCTTCAGGGCTCCAGCATTACTACCATCTTCTATTAAACATGGACTGAAAAATGGAAAAAGGGTCTCAGTGAATGTGTGTTTAAAGGTGTAGATGAGTGACATATTGGTGGGGTTGAAGAAGGACACCTCCCCCCTGTCATATTTGAGCTGCACTCTGATCCTCCGCGGTTTCCTCGTCAGTCTCAGGCGGGTTGGTTGTGAGGTCCATGCTTCATACTCACTGCCGTTCCTCAGAGATACAACCCAGAATCCTTTTTTTGGCTTGCATGTAATCACCCCCTTCCTGTTAGCAGACTCTGCTACCACTCCTACATCCCAGTCAGTTTTGTCCCCCACCTCCACCTCCCAGCTGTGTTTTCCTGAGTTAAACCCCTCAGAGCCCAGCACGCACGCACAGGGGAAGAATCTCTCTGGGGTGTCAGGAAGTTGCTGATAAATCCCACTGTGTCTCACACTGGTAAGATCGTCAGACAAAGAGAGCCAGCGGTCTGCAGTGTTCGGGTCCAGAGTCACAGGAGCTGTGGGTCAAAGAAGAAGCTGCAGTTAATAATCTCAATACAGTAAAAAACAATCAGCGTTTTAAAAACATCACCATGAACAAAATAGCGCTGGACCGCGGCTGCACTTCATACACTTGTTTTTATGTTCATATTGTTTGTTTCATTTATTAAATTTACGTAAGAACATACGAAATTTACAAATGAGAGGGGGCCATTCAGTCAGTCTTCTCTTTAATTACAAGTGTGTCAGCTTAGTCATTTCAAATGCTGTCCTAAACTCACCACTGTTTTTATACCAGCTATCCAAATATTTTTTGACTCAACAACTTCCCCACCTTGTTTGGCTAATCAGGTCCCATTGAGGTATTTAACAAATCAAGTTAATGAATTTATTGAGTTGTTATAGAAATTTACCAAATACATAGAATGGCTGAGGTGCCATTAAAGAGAGGTTTGGGAACTGAAGCGGAGTTTATTATTATTGTGTTTTATGAGCACATATACAATTACTTCCAAGATACATAGCCTTGACATTTTCTTTTACTGCCTAAGACTTTTACACAGTATTGTACATGGGATTATCTATAATCAAAAAGAACAATATTTACAAATCAAATTATCTATAGATAGAGCTCTTGGCATTTTCCCTTAGAGTACACCAATTCCTTGTCACAAACCAACCAGGAATATTAGTGAACAAGTGAGTTTATCTCTTCTGATGGTTGAACTCACATTCAGAAACGTTAAGTCAGTCATCTTTGGGTTGAGAATGAGCAACAGTGCACATCACTGGAAAGGTTATGAGCTTAATACAGCAGAAAATATCTTGCTTCATTGAAGTTCCTTTTATCAAGTTAAGGGGGTACTGTTTTGCCAGACATTCTTTTGAACCACTGCACATTTTTTTATTTCACACATAGTCATTATGCTGATACGCTGGCGTTAAAAGGTATGTTGTCTAATATGTTACATTTTTTCTTTCATTTTTTTTCCAACTGCTTCACCTCGTGTCCTGAAGAAACCTCCACTGCTCAACAGGTCCCAGAGGGAACATGGTGAACGACTCTTAATAACGTGACCACAGAATGACTGGAGAAATATGAATGAGTGATAATGAGAGGCTACTTTGTAATAAAGTGTCAGTTAAGATCTGATATAAAGTGATGTTTGTGAGAAGCCTGTAAATAATGAAGCATTTAATACATTTTGAAATGGAAAACTGTTTCTCTCTGCTTCATACAGCCATTTCCCCCAGTACTCACTGTACCAGTGCTGCTAGGCCGAGCTCCCACTGAGTGACAGTGTAATCCACTCAGATACTGCTCACTGCTTTATACAGCCATTTCCCCCAGGACTCACTGTACCAGTGCTGCTAGGCCGAGCTCCCACTGCGTGACAGTGTAATCCATCCAGATGCTGCTCTCTGCTTTATACAGCCATTCCCCCCTAGTACTCACTGTAATGCACAATCTCCAGCATCTTCTCCCAGACTCTGAACTTCAGAGACCCCAGGTGTTTGGCCACATCTATCAGTGCCCCTGAAGGCAGCTCTGGGTCCTGCAGTGAGCACTGGGCTCTGCAAAGACAGTGACAGGCAGTCCGTGATGCTGTGGGGTATGAAAGGAATCTAACACAAAAAATGAAAAGTGACTGAGAGTCTGCAGCATTACTAACTCCACTCAGTCCAAACAATTTGATTATTAGCTTGATTAAAACCTCACACCCCTATCTGATGATACAATGTTACATTGGTATTGTGTTCCTGTTTCTTTGTTTAAGTGACCTGGAATCATTTCCAGAACATTGCAACATTAAAGTAGTTTAAGTAATATCTGAAAGCATATAATAATAATTATTACATACTTATCTTTGTTGTCCATCATGGTCTGAAAAACAGGAAAACAAAATGGAAACATCTGTAAAACATGACATTGATTTGCAAGATAAACTGCCAGACATTTGGGAGAATCTGTGGGACATTTCTTTTCTGAATGTGTTTATATTTGTTGTGTGTTTGCATAAGCTGGGGGTAGTTGCCTGTTCTGCTCCATAAAAAAAGAAATTCCTGGGCAGAAGTACTCAGTATTGAAATGTTTTGATTCCTTTTTTTCAGACATACAACACGACTCTTTATCAAACATACAAACACACAGAAAAATATAAGAAAATCATCTCCTACCATCAAGAAGACGATGTTCTCAGCTTCCATAACCTTCTCGATATCTCGGATCTTCTCTGACAGGGTGGAGTCCTGTTTGGAGATGTTCTCTATCTTCTGCTCCATCCGCTCACTCTTCTGCACCACTTCCTCTCTCAGTACAGCCAGTCTGGCCTTCTCTTCCTCTCTCAGGAACTGATGGAGCTCCTCAAATTCCTCCTTCATCCTCTTCTCAGTGTGCTGGGACTGACTCTGACAGTGAGAAATTCTAAGTAATTCTGAAGTTAATTCTCACAGTGAATCTCAGAATAAATCTCCATACCTTCATGTGTTTAGCTGTTTCTTCAAACTCCTGTTTAACTTTCGTAAACTTCTCCAGATTTTCCTTTAGTGGAAGCAGTAAAGACCTGAGTTCCACCTGAGGTAAAATATAGACATATAATGAGAGATACATTCAACATATGGTTGACATCAAGAGACTATTCCAGGAAAATGACCACCTACAGAAAATTAGTGCTGAAGGACGTCTTGTGGGGGAGGGACAATATTCAGCAAAGGATCCTTTATTGACTTGCTTATGAAGTCCCGCATTACAATGAATGGGAAATACTTTCGGTTTTGGCCAAATGTACAGGACATCTGCACTGACCCTGAGTGCGTGGCATGCTAGTCTGGATGAGTTATGACATCATATGAATGTTCACATCAGTGTAATTGTTTAGGTAAGATTGTAACATCACATTAGTTAGAGGTTGTTTCAGGTGATTCTTTGGGGCACGTTCAGTGAATCCTTTTGGGCGATATTTGTGGGTTTGCAGCCGGAAACACAGTTCGCGAACCGGTACAAGAATTTTTCGAACATCTGGTTTGTAACCCGATTTCTTCGTGAACAGGATTGTTCATGGATCGAGGTACCACTGTATATTATATTAGGCAAAAAATGTACAATATAGAAGAGAATACCTTCTTATCTTGTACAGCTTCTTCCACTGGACAGAGGTGGTGGTCTCTGTGTTTCCTCGCAGTCTGACAGACCACACAGAGGAGCTCCTGATCGTCCTCACAGAAGAATGACAGCTTCTCTCCATGGAGAACGCAGAGAGGTGCTCCCTTTTCTGCTACCCTTTTTTCATCCCTTTGTTGTAAATATGACTGCACAACATTTCTTAAGACAATGTTACCAGGAGGATCCTCCTCAGAGAAGCTGGTCCTGCACAGTGGACACTGCCGAGAGCTTCTCCCTTTACAGGAATTCTGCAGACAGACTCTACAGAAGCTGTGGCTACATTTCAGGACAACGGGATCTTTGAAGAAATCTGAGCAAATGGTACAACAGAGGTCCTCTTCCAGAGATGAAGCTTCTGCTGCCATCTTACAGATTCTTTTACAACATGTCTATAGACAGGCAGTCTGAAGGCGGAGTGTATTTTTGAAGTTTCATTTTCAGTTAACTGGCAGGAAACATGTCTTTGCTCAGCTGATACATTTGAGTCATGTCTATGTAGTTTCAAAGCAAACTCTATTTTCGTTGCCTGGATACCCTTAAATATCCAAATACTTTTACTGGTTATAGTTTACTGGTTAACATTGATAGATACACACTCATATAGGAAATACCCAGTTTTGGCAGCAATTTGCATCATTCCTACTTTATTTCAAAAAGCAGAAGCAAGAACGACTTTCAAATGATTTATGCAGATTGTGGTTTTGGAGCATTTAATGTGTCATGGAGAAATCTGTTGTATTTCTCGAATAAATATATCATTCTTAACCTTCGTCCTGTGTTAGCTTTCTGTTCCTGTCTCTTATGTTAGATGGGTTGCTGCCAACCCATGTCTTACATCAGCCATAAAATACCCTCATTGTTAATCATCCAATTAGTCTCTTACCTCTTGGTTACCTTATTAGGCTTCCTTATCCATGAAAAATTGCTTTTAATATATTTGGTGTGGCTTTCTTTTGACAGCATACCTCTCGTTTTCAATAAAAAATAATGGTAAAATAAACCTTAAGAGAATTATATAAATAAACTGAATTGGTCTTATCTTGCCTTACATGTATGGGCAGGCCTTGCTGAGTGATTTTTCTTCTTCTTATTATTTTGTTATAATTGAGGTTCCTGACAAAGTCACAAAGCCTTGATGCAGTACATAAATGCATTTGATGCTTTTATGCATTTTAAACTTAAAAATGGGCAGGTGCTGACCCAAACACCATGGGAAGGAGACATGTGGTCATGTGACAAAGAAAGTACACAGGTGTACAGCCAATTAGGGCCAGCTTTCAATTCTAAGGTTTTATTTAGATAGGTTATAATTTAAAAATCAGCTGTTCCTTAGCAGGTCTTCAAATGAGGTAATTACAACTTCAGGTGAACAACAGAATGTGACATATTACACTGTATCCTTATTTATTTAACAAAACTAAACCAAAACGCAGACGCAGTGTGTAGAAAATTAAGTACACCCATGCTGCTCCCAAGCTGTGTTTATGCATCCCACTCGCCTGCAATGTGCAGATGCCGTGAGGCGCCTGCTCTTCTTAAAGGGGCAGCACCAAATTTTATCAAAAGAGGGTAATGGAATACCACTTGGCTACACTATGAAATTTACAAATGGGTGAGCGATCAGTGCCGCTTTCTAACTCAGAGACTCTTGTTCTTTTGGTTGTCTGTCCGAAGGACGTTGTTCCAGAGGTCTTGTGGTTTGTTCAGATGCAACTTTACAAACCTAAGCCAGGCTGTACACGCTCTTTTTAGTGAGAAGAGACTGTCTCCTGGCACCCCTTCCAAAGAAGCCATACCTTTTCAGTCTTTTTATAATTGTACTATCATGAAATTTAACGTCTAACATACTAACTGAGGCCTGTTGAGTTTGAGGTGTACCTCTTGTGTTTTTTGCATTTTTTCTGAGCACCGCATGGTCTGACCTCGAGTTAAATTAGCTGGGATGTACAACTATCTTGAATGTTTTCCACTTGTGAATAATCTTTCTCACTGTAGAATGATGGACTTGCAATCCTTTTCCCAGATTGATGGGGAGCAGCAGTCGCTTCTCTCAGATCATTGCCGACGTCTTTCCTCCCTGGCACCGTGTTAACACACACCTGAACGCTCCAGACCAGCAAACTGCCAAAGCTTCTGCTTTTATAGAGGGGGTCACACTGGCCGGTGATCAGTTAACCAGGTGCATTTGATTAGCAATTACCCTACATACAGGTTTCGCAGGTTGCATCCAGAGGATTGGTCATTTTCTGTTAGCAACCGAAGGTGCCATCCAGTGTGAATGCCCTGTAAGTGCATGCAAACCAATACGTATTTTTGATTAGTTCTTTCCTCAGTGGAAAGAAAAGTCATACTAATGTATGGATAGGTTTTATTTGTTTCCTGTCAGAGCCAATACTGTCACTTATTAACCAAAAAGCTGCACATCCGACAAACACCCACAAGCAGAAGGAGAACCTGTATCTATTGCGAGCATTTAGATTTCTCTTCACTTCCTGTCGGATAGCTACCTTTCTTTTCCTGTGTATGCCTTTATTGCTTCACCACTTCCTCTTACAATTTATGTCAGCAGAAAATTGTTCTGGGTGTCAAACTGAACTTTGCCGTTGTAGTGATCATGATATGTTATGTCCTCCTACTAATACTTGCAAACTTTACATAAAAATTCAACAGCCAGTAATTGTGTGTGTCACTGCCCAATCCATACCACACTCCCTCATCCCAGTAGCTCACATACCGGATTGTTTTTTAAATACATCACACATGAACGAGACCCTGTGATAGAGACATTTGATATAGTCATTCTGTTGGTTTGTGAACGTGGCACGGATCCACCATATTGTCTGAATATACAGTACAGTAAGCTTAATTATTAATTATTCGCTTTATTGTTTAGCGAGAACAGCTCTTTGATTCTGCTGACTGAACAAAAAAAATCTATTTTGTTTTCTTGTTATTTTAAGTGCTTACTCCAGTGGTCTATTTCCAGTTTTTGGATCAGCATATTAAATAAATATTCCATATCTGAAATATTAGTCTATATTTCCATCAGTTTTGATTGCTGATAACCAGTTATAAGGTAATTGGAACATTAATAGCTCTGGTTCACTCTGAACCGAAGGGGCATATATGGTCACCCCGCCGGCTGGGGTCCTACAGGCACCCAGATAGATGCATTGAGACTGCTTGTGAGCAATTGCCACCAGACTGGAATGGGATAATAAATACCCAGATATTTTTGTTGCAATGTCAGTGTGGTGAGGCATGTTTAATACATATGCAGAAATGCATATGACAATTAACACTTTTACTCAGTGCAACTGGCAGGAGTAGGACTGGGGCAGTCATCAGTAAGCACATCAAATGCCATTTACACAGTGTACAGTCCAGTGCACTTTCCACTCACTTTATTTTCAGTAGCATTATTTGTGTTGTATTTATATGATGAAATGTGACGGGGAGACGGCGCCCTGCTAGAGTCTGTCACCAAGACAACGCCTGTCCACACATGGAATGTGTGTCTATGGACTGCCTGCGTCATACTGAGGTCCTCCTGTGGCCAGCCAGGTCCTCAAAACCTCAAAGCCCAGTCAAGCTTATGTGGGATCAGACGTCAACTCAGACCCAACGCCAATCTGCAGGATCTTGAGGGCCAGTTACACCAGCTGTGAGCCACAGGGTGGGAGGATACAACAGCTGTATGACTCGCTTCCACACTGTATTGCCACATGTCACCAGGCCCGGAGGGGGGGGGGGGGGGGGGGGGGTGGG
>JABFEB020000041.1:13106086-13118144 GCA_019775895.2 Stomatorhinus ivindoensis
TTCGGACATCTAGTGGGAGTTCATTCCACCAACTTGGTGCCAGAACAGAGAAGAGCCGGGAGGTGTGTCTTCCTTGTATCTCAACTCAAGGTTCGAGTTGAACACTTAAACAGAAATGAGACAGTGGCACGTCACAGAAAAGGGAGGAGGAACAGACCTACTGACTCAGAAGGAAACACACCAGTGGCCAGAGGACCAATGCATAGCTATGGCTGTGTCAGGTGGCAACCCAATGACCTTCCTCCCGCTGAAAATGATGAAAGCCTAGGAGAAAAACGTTAGGAGATGACAAGTCTGTACTTACGTGAGGGAGCATCAGGGGTGGCGACTAGACTAATCACTAAAGGTCACCTGTGTCATTCAGCACAGGGAGATCAGTGCCACACCTATATCAGAACTTAAGAATAGGCGGCAATATTTGTTCGTTCAAAATGACCTTGATATGCACCTCCAGTTACTGGCAGATTTTCCAATTTTGTCCAAACTGGAACAGTCCTTCCATGAAAAGGGGAAGAAAATCAGCATGTCTGAGCCAAGCCAACAGATGACATAAAGACTGTCCTCTTCTAATGTGAAGACGGTGCATTGGCCCCATATACCATAATGCTCCCAATGACATACTTCATGGAGAAGGGCGATGCACTTTTCATCCATGCAGATGTAAGTAAAGGTTATGATACTTGTTTCAATGCAAAATGGTACCGTAGGCCTATTTGTTGTTGTTTTTATGATATCCTAAAATAGTTTCTATTTTGTAGGTTTCTCCCGGTCCTGCTCTGGTAGAGAGGACTTTAAACCTGCCCGAAACTCCAAAACTGATTGTTCTACCATTCATAGTACAGCTGATATTTTATTAAATAATTACTTAAGAAATGATTAATCCAATATGTTGTTTAGACTAAAACTTACTCACCATACTCTAAATCAAAATAAACCTGTACTTTGATAATGATTTATTTTATTTTTTTCCATTGGGCAAAAGGAAGTAATATACTGAAAACATGAAGTGGTGAGAAGTAGAAACCCACAGAACTGTCTAATTACAATTAATTACGAATCACTAATTACAAGAATGAATACTTGTGTTGTACTACTAAAAAAGACAATTTTAAATAATCACTATAAATATTATCTATGACTACAAACATATCAATGCAGGTATATTTTACAATAAAGCAATAATCACTTGCTTTGCTTTATACTTGATGACATATCAAAGGCATGCAGTTATACACAACTGCTTTTAATTTAATCACTTTTCAAGAGGCAAAAAGCACTTGTTCAATGAGCTGTAAGTCTACCGACAGATTTGTCCAGGTCTGTATATATATACGATAAGGCTCCGGTCAATGAGGTCTCAAAAGATTGAGTTCATAAACGACTGGAATACAGAGAGGTAATTAGAGAGCCCGAAAGGGATCACCAAATATTCATAGTGACCGTGGGTAGTGATAAACGCTGTCTTCCACTTGTGCTCCTAAAAAATTTAGATTTTAGATTTTGTCGCTGGCAAGGTGAAGGGTGAAATGAACACAGAACAAAGTGTTTTTCCACGTACTGCTTCATGTCCTGGGATTCAGATGGTGTAACAGCTGCTGGAGATGGAGAAACTGGTTTCCAACATCCCTGCATAGCAGTGAGTGGTTGAACATGTCTTCGAAGTAGGTAATGAACTGGTCGATGGAGTGCAGCACCAGGCTATACATGTAGAAGGTCACGGTGGCTTTGTTGTCTTGTAGCATATCGGTCCGATCACAGCATCCTGGGAATTTCACCCAAAGAAATATTTAGAACCCCAGTGCCGATAACCCAAAAGGCATGCAGGTTCATTATAGTAAGGAGCAAGGATGTGACTCAATCCACTGACAATTTTATGAACAATGACCACAAAGAAAAATATAGAATAATTAAAAATAACAAAAACCCACAATCCACACATCTTCCAGAGGGGCCAAGGATAATTCAGAGCTGAGGCTTCGGAGTTAGCACTCCCCACTTGCTAGCAGAGGAAGAAGGCAAACAGCCGTGGTATAGGCAAAGCGGTACCACAGCGGCCAAAGCGGTACCACCACAACCCAATGTAGCAGTCCTGATTCGGGGCATCTTAACTCAGGGAAGAGGCGAAACTATGAATATCCTGCTAGTGCCAGCTATTACTGACAGCGATCCTCAAGACAGTCACCTCCGACACTAAACCGGACACTAATCCATACTAAACCGGATGTGCAATCAACGTCAAGCATGACCTTCAACAACCGCTACAGGGTCTCACACTAAATGCCTGCATATGATAATTAGCAGGTAATTACAACCGATTTAAAGAAATGTTACAGCAACACTTGTTTCAGAGGTGCGAGACAACAGTGCTATCTGTTGTGGCACCGGACCAGCCACACCACAATTTCTGTCTAATAACAAATAAGTATACTAAGTATAACACAAGGGGATGGTAATAAATAAGTGAGGGAACATAAAAATAAGTACTGAACTGTGGTTAAACACACACATTTCACTATTTAAATATAGCACCAAAAATTATAGATAGAAAAATACTACCTATTTTTAATAATGGGTTGGGAAACTCATGAACTGTATTTAGCAGGCTGAAGAAAATAAAATGTATTTATTTGAAGCAGTAATGTTTAAAAAACAATGTTAAAGAAAATTCTATGCATAGCCTAAGGGATCAGGAACAGTAACATCTGAATCCCTGCAGTTTTTAATTTTGTCCTTTATAGTAGCGCCCTCTATTGGTCACCAGAAGCCGCAGCAGAAACTCCCGATCTGCGCTCTCCAGGTGCTTCACCGGCATGCTTTCACGTGGTTACTCACTGAGCTAAATTAGCCGACTTGTATGTATTTTGTTAGCCAATTTTATTGAAATTCTGTATAATTCATTTATCTGTGATTTTTGTAAGGAACTGTATATGCCGTAATGAAAAGATCTAAGCCAGCGTTAAACGGTTTGAGGATTAAGTACCGTAGGCCTTTCTGAAGCCGGGGGTTTTAGTAAAAACCAGGCGGGCAAAGAAGCTTTGGCTGTCGCCCTGACACAGCTGTCCTCCTCGATATCTTAAAAGTATTTAAAATCACCTAAATGCTTAGATTAAATATGCACATTGATGATAGTTTGTTGACTGCTAGTTTACGATTGAGCGTAACTTTAATTTTTATCGTTATTCTTTTCTCTTTAACGTTTCCTTACTTAGTTTGGTACCTTGGTCAGAGCATTTCATGTTGAAAGTGTAATGAATTTCTGGATAAGTAGAATATATAATTTATGTTTTTTTTATGTGTTCAATGATAGCAATGCCCCCTAAAATGAAAGCAGCCCCTAAAAAGCGCAAAGTTAACCGCGAAGCGGGCGCTGGTGTTAAGGGGCTGGGAGCCCTCGGCGACAGCGACTCGGAGCAGGAGCTGGAGAGGAACTTCGCGTTGATCGAGAGACGGAACCCAGATGGACGCCAGGAGACGGGAGGGGAGGCCGGAGACGAGCCTAGTGGATCTGAAGGTAGCAGCGAGGATGGGGACGTCGGTGGGGACCAAGAGGTAGATCCCGCAGAAATGAGTGAGGATGACGATGGCGCCAGCGAGGAGTGCGCGACTGACAGCGACTCTGACTGTGCGGCTGGACCGGCCTCCGAGCCCAGAGCGAGGCAAAGCGAAGAAGACATCAAAAAAGGTGATCGCAGTCCTTTATGTACTTCTGTAACCAGCAGACTTTATAGCTTTTATTTAAACGTTACTTTATTGCATTGGCTTTGTAAGGTGGCATATTATTTTTAGTCTTAAATTTCGTTATTAGTCATCTTAAAGAAGGTTACCCTCCTTGTGATTATACCAGTGCTTTTCAATCCAGTTCCTGGTGCCCTCTGCCATAATGTTCTGCTTTCAACCTGCCACATTCATTATTAGCCTTATAGGCCATATATAAGCCTAATTAAGGTAATTAAGGTAGGGTTGGCATGAAAACATTCTGGTGGGAGGGGGCACCAGGAACAGGATTGAGCACCACTGGACTGCATCAGTGTTCAGCTCCAAGGTGGTTATACTGCTCCAATAATAAGAAAAATAATTCAAAAGGGCTTGACGTATCTTAATAATGTCGGTAATTTGTAATCTTATATCTGTCACCAGGAGCGTCAGAAGCATTTTGAATGTGGGGGGTGACGTAAAACTAATATTTTATATAAAATTTGAGGGGGTCCCAACGAATAATTATGAAATGTGATTTAATGGCGGCGACAGCCATGTCAGTTCACCTTAAACATGCGTTTGCACGGTGACTTTTGCATGATATTTACATTGGGTTCTTTCCAACCATAGAATTGTCAGCGATGTCTTTTGAGGAGCTCTTGAAGCTGCAGAATAAAGTGGGTACAAAGGTTTTCAATGAAGTGGCTTATGGGACTAAAAAGAAGTGGGGTGAAGAGAAAGGGAAAAAGCGACTCAATAAGAACAGGTATGTCCCATCTCATTCAGTGTTGTGGGGAATTACGGAACAGCAAAGCACTGTCTTGCCCAGCATATCCATTTATCCACTGGGTGATGCTGTTTTCAGTATTTGTCAGTATTAGTACTCCATGCTAAGCAGACTTGTGAGAATGGCCTCATCTTAATTGTCACGTTTCTTTTACACTTAGTGTATATACCTTGAAAACCACCATTTCACCTCTAAAATTATGGGATAGTGGTAATGGAAACAGATCAAAGATGTGTCAGATTCACATATGATATACATCGTGAGAATGAGCTATGTATCTAAAAAGGATTCTTTGTTTTCATATTGCGTTGCTGAAATAATTTCCCCCTCTTTGATTTTAGACCCATGGAAGTCTCAGCTAAGAAGCCTGTTCCGTTTCTGAGACACGTCTTGCCTGTTAAGAAAAAGGTGAGTTAAAGGTAGAGGATAGTAGGTTAATTAAGGAATCCATCATGGGGAAAACACTCATCTTTCAACGAAATTGAACATTATCATTGTAAAACACAGGGAGAGTGTGGATGTATCCAGGTTCCTCTGTTTACCCGTATGCAGTTAAGATTGTAATGCGAGTTCGCTGTATGTGTGTTAGGAAAGACTGACCAGCACTAACAATGTAGCTCTTATGTGTTTGCAGTTTGCCAAATTTGAATTAGAGAGCAGAGCTATAATCCTTAATGTTGTCTGGTTCACCTGCCCAGAGTATCCCAAGGGTACTAATCAAACCATCTCTTTATAACGTCCAAACCCCATGTACTGTCTGTCTGCCATCTGAATAACAAGAGTTTCACATTGATGTTTGTTATATAGTTTGAAATATATGTTCATTGATTTATGGGTTGGTGTGTGAGTAGGTTCTACGTTTTGTTCCAGATGCTGAGAGATCCTCGGTTTGATGACCTTTCCGGAGAGTACAAGCCGGAGATTTTCGAGAAGACTTACAGCTTCATTAAAACCATCAGGCAGAAGGAGAAGGAGGTGCTTGTGCTTGTGTAAAACATGATTTTTTTCCACCCCTTAATGTATTCAGTTATGACTCCCCTGAGAAATCTCTTCCCTCTTTCAGTTAGTTCAGAAGAAGATTAAGAAAGTCAAGTCCATGAAGAAGAAGGAACAGCTTGATCACTTGTTGAAGAGAATGGTGAGCTGCTTCTGCATCTCCTTGCGTTTCAGACCCACACGTTAAGGATTTCATGACCACGGAGCCAAGGAACTATGAGAACTGGGAATCTAAAAAAAAAAAATGTATCTCCAGGTGGACCAGGAGAGAGCCCAGAAGCAGAGGGAACTACAGCGGGAGAAGGAGCTGGAGCAGAAGAGGAGTCAACGGGAGCTGGTGAAGCAGGGCCACCGACCCTTCTTCCTCAAGAAATGTAAGTGTCGACGTAATCAATTTGCAGTAGCTGAAAAACATCAGCCTGATGTGGAGGTGTGTGCGCATAGCTGTGCTTCTCACATCCAACAAACACACCTTATTTAGCACTCCTGCTAATTACCAGGTGTGGTAGGTATGTTTGAGCAAGGAAATCTGCAAACCGTGGTGCAGAATGGTCCTCCAGGACTGGAATTGGTGAACCCTGCTTTAGAGTAATGACTAGACTTCACGGAGGGTGACTCTGTGGGTTGTCTTGGTTCGGCTGATACTGGTACACTGCATTTCTCAATCAGGAGCATCAAGCATATATATTTTTTATTTTTCCTCTTGTAAAAAGTCTATATAGATGAATAGTGTGTATAAGTATAAAATATACTGCTTGGCTTATTCTCACTGAATGTCAGTTGGGATGAGGGAGCCCAAAGATAATATGTGATATATACCTAGTGCAATTATTTATGATCTTAAAACGACTATAATATGAGAAGTATATTAGAATAGTGTAGAATCTGCAGGTTGTACTAGCGCTGTGATGGAGTGTGTATTTTGGGTATGACTTCCAGTCTCCCGGTTCTAGTTAAAATCTATAAAATTGTGGGTCTTAGCTCACTGTAAGCATATGGTGAACAAACGGAGGCATGTTCCGGGTGGAGCCGAACGCCGTTAACTCCACATCCTGCTTCTCCCCCGCTTCTCCTCTCAGCTGACAAGCGCAAACTGGAGCTGGCTGAGAAGTATGGCGACCTGAAGAGGAGTGGGAAGCTGGAGAACTTCCTGAGCAAGAAGAGGAAGAGGAACGCCATGAAGGACCGAAGGAAGATGCCGCCGCATCAGAAAGCGCAGTGAACGTGGGGGCGGAGCCCGACTGAACCCAGAGAGATGCACCCGTGTTAGGGCTCTAGGTGCTGAACAAGGCTACAGACCTGTACATACTGTACATAAAAATCAAAGGCTTTTGGTTACAGCCTTGATTGTTTATTGCTTTATTACCTCAGTTCTTTTTTTCTGTTCACGTAACTGCTACCATAATAATCGTGACTAATGAAATTGGCAAATGTCAAACTATTAAAAAGAAAAACATGTTAGCCCATTGTTGCTTCGTTCTTTGAGTTGTAAGAGTGATCAATGGTGCTTACTTAAATATTTTTGTAGGTATTCTTAAAAATGCTATAATATGTTATGAGGACCAATGAACTTTTCAATTATTGAATTATTAAGTTCTTTTTAAGGTATATGGTGCTATTACGGGGAAATACGTGTCACTTTCACTGCTGTTTTACATTTGGTGGACATTGGATGACTTTTATAGCACAAAAAATGTCAAAATACTGGTAGATGCTGTCCTGCAGAAAACAGCCTGAAGCAATTCAATTTGCATATGATGTGTATACTGAACATGGTAATGGTCATTTTGGTTAAAATGCTTTAAAATGAAGACTTCTCTGTGCTAAAATTATGCAGTTTTCCACAAAGAGGCCTTATCTAATTTAGTGCATATACACAATCCTCTGGGGTAAAAAAACAATCCAGTATTGCTGAAATTAGAACAGTAAAATTGTATATTATGTGAGTTTTAATCCTGCTTTTCTTCAGAATTTAAGAAATGCATTACTACAACTCCCGCTGTTGCTTAAATTAACCTTGCCAGTTGGTAAACAGGAAAAATCAGCGGAAAACATTTCATTGCTCTATGAAATCTTCTCAGTAGGTGGAGCTGTTGACCAAAGTAGTCCCCAATAAATGTGTCTACCTGTTAACCTTTTAAGAAAAGGATTGGTCACTCTTCTGTCTGAACCCAGTATCTTGTAAATAACGAAGTTGGTGAGTAATGTTGTTATATACCATTGTGGGCAATGAACGTAAAATAATGAGCCTAACCTTAACCTTGTTATTATTCCTGATCATTATTTTCTTAACTCTGATTCTCATGTTTTTATGCAAATAAAATGCATTTTTGTTATTTCACCATTACTGAATCTTTAACAAAAGTTGCCTAATAAATTATAGATGGGTTAATTAGTTAAATGGGGATCAAAGCTAGAAAATGCTCTTCTGCTTTGTTAAAATATATTTGATGAAAAATATTTGTTCTGGACCTTAAAATAGCCCAGATGTGTGTGACGCTCGGGGTAGACATCCAAATGTCAGTGTCCTGTTGTCTTTGTTAGACCTGTTGCATATGAATTCTATATTGGTGAAAATAGAAAAACTGAACATTTAAAAAAAATCATTTTTTTTAAATCAAAAGATGCATTTAACCTTCTTGATGTATAAGGCAAAGAATGGGCACCAAGGGGTGTGATTTTCTTCCAGTAATGTTTTCTCATTCTCATCTCCAAAAACAGTTTTTCAAACCCCATTAAACTCTGTGTGCGAGCGTGAGCGTGACCTCTGACTGACCCATGCGTCCTCCTGCAGAGCATCCATTGCATCTGATTTAGGTTCCTATTCTACCTTCATGTTGGAGGGGTTGGGGGTTTGCCTATGATTGGAGGGTCATCGGTTTAAATTCCAAGTTCGGCAGGATAATTTTACTACAGGGCCCCTGAGCGAGGTTCTTACCCTCTACTGCTGCAGGGCCCCTGAGTGAGGTCCTTACCCTCTACTGCTGCAGGGCCCCTGAGCGAGGTTCTTACCCTCTACTGCTACAGGGACCTTGAGTGAGGTCCTTACCCTCTACTGCTACAGGGCCCCTGAGCGAGGTCCTTACCCTCTACTGCTACAGGGCCCCTGAGCGAGGTCCTTACCCCCTACTGCTGCAAGGCCCCTGAGCGAGGTCCTTACCCTCTACTGCTACAGGGCCCCTGAGCACGGTCCTTACCCCCTACTGCTGCAGGGCCCCTGAGCGAGGTCCTTACCCCTTACTGCTACAGGGGGTTTTTCCTCAAAACTGTGGTTCATGTTGCATAAAAAATTTGCTAAATGAATAAAATATAAATCAAGTGCATTTAAATTACGAATGGGCCACACAAAGTTTTGGGTGTCTGCCGTGAGTGAATTAAATAATATTTAATTTACATTATCGGTGTCAGTTGGGGACTACAATATATCAAGTAGCGCATGCAGATTTATATAACCAAGACTAGTCTTCATTACTGAGTTATCCTAGTGAATATGCATGTGGGCAGGCAGAAGCTTACAGGCAATTCACCCAGGACTGCTGACTGTCACCTATGGTGGGGATAAAGCCAGAATGATAGAAGAGATGCAAGCAGCAGTGGATCCATCACTGGGAAGAGAGAGGCAGCCTGGTCCAAGAGGCTGGTCCCGGAGACACAGCCGCTCCCGTGACAGCAATGGCAGTCGGCAGCTGCCCTGCTATGTTTCCCTCCACATTGCGGAAACTGCGGCTACAGCCGGCGGGCGATTCTGTCAGATCCCGTCTGAAGTCGGCATTAATCATAACGAAACCCTTTTCTTGTACCAGTATTCTTGAGAAAAAAAAAACATCAAGGGAAATTAAAAAGTAAAATAGCAGAGCCATAAAGTTTTTTTCCCCTCTCCCTTCATAAATGATCTTCACAACTGAATTTTAAATGTCGTAGTATGACAAATTCCTGCCTGCCTGTACTACCAGTGTCTAAAAAAAAATCATGAACATAAATGATACATAAGTTCCTTGCCTCGCCTCCTGCAGAGCTGCCTATATGTTTTGTTAACTTACAGGTTTATATATTGTCCAGCTGACCTATATATATATATATATATAGAGAGAGAGAGAGAGAGAGAGAGAGAGATAGAGAGAGAGAGGTACAAGGGATGGAAATGATAATGCAGCTCTGGTAAGTGCTCTTTGCCAAGCAGTCGCAGATCTCAGGTTTACCAGACAGTGCCTTTGATATTCTGTCCTAAGAGTATTATTTTTCAGATAATTACTTTCTTTTTTAGCGGGTGAACACACTTGAAATGGAATTTGAAATTTTTGATTTGGGCAAACACAGGCCTCAGGTGGCCAGGCAGAGCTCTGCTGTGGGGCTATATTATTTCTTGTCCCGTAATTCCTGCCATTCTCTTGGCTCTCCTGGCCGACGGCGGAGCCATGAGATTCCGTGGGCTGGTGCTGGACGCCTTTCCTGCCTCAGCACCCCTGCATGTAGGGTAAATCTGTACGAGAGCGACTACCTGTCTGATGTCCTGCTCTCCCTACATCTCCTGAAAACACGTCCCTGTCTGGCCTGCCAGAGTAATGTCGGTGCTGATTTTGTTTTCATCCAAATACATGCCCCAGATTTCCAAGAGGCATCCCTGCATGTTTGCAGCATAATTAGGACAAACAAACAGGCCTAAAATAGAAAAATGGCCTCTTTCCATAACTCCCCAGCAAAGCTTCTCAGAGCTATAGCTGTCCATCATTTCATGTGGTATCAGAGTCACGTGTGGGAAACAGCAGCCAGGAGACAAAAGCCAGAATATTACTAATCTAGGAAAACACTTAAAAAAAAAATTAAAATAAATAAAAATGATGTCCTACTGTGGTACAAATAACTGTACTTCAGGGAAAGGGAATAATTCTAAGTGGCGTAGCTCTGACAGAATGCACAGAGGTTACTTTCTGTAAAATTGTGATACAGTACTTAGGATAGCTCTTTCATAGCCGTCACGGTATATTTCGAATGCTCAACAAAGTTTTTGTTGCAGTGAAACAAAAATAGTCAATTTCCAAATGAAATGTTTCAGATGATTTACAACATCCAAGTTAAGCTATTGTTTATTGCGTGTATGTCTCCTGTGTGTATTGTATGTTATGCTCAATTTTCTTCTTGACTAATATTTTAAGTAATATCGAAAAGTTGTTTGCAGAAATCTCTAAACACATTTCAAGATTAATGTACCTTGTTTTCAGATCTTCAAAAAGGTTTTGTATTATAGGGGTTATATATATATATATATATATATATATTATATTATAGGGGTTAATTCATAATTCGTATTTGATGTTTTGTAATTCATTATAGATATTCCATTGAAAGGAATATTTAAAGATATTCCTATGTTTAAATACTTATAATTTAATGATTTGAAAATGAATAATTGATTTATAGATATCTTGAAATGATAACAAAATTACTAAAAATATTTCAAGATGTTGTTAAATATTTAGTGCAATATATGATTTAGATGTGTGTCTGTCACAGTTCAGCTTTTCCTTGCAGGAGAAACAGTCTGAAGGACCCAGTAGTCCACCGGAAGCAGACAGTGCTTTTCCAGCAGGGCTATCAGACTTGGGCATGATATTCATTCTTAACCAATTCATTCTTTATGAGCAGAAGGACTTCTGATATAACACTTTTTTTTTCAAATGGACAAACCATCTCTCCTATCTGACACCTTTTTAATGCCGTTTTGTAATATACCACAATCATCGTTTGTCCATTTTCTCCATTTCCTAGCCACTTCTCCTAGTTACGGTTATAGAATATAACATGATCATACAACGATAGTTCCTTGTTCTTCGGTTTGCCTTTATTTTGCATAAAATTATTTTCGGGCTTGTGTTTTGATATTTCTTCAATTAATAGCCTAAGGAAAATATTTTAAAAATAAGATTATGTTATGGTGAACAAATGTACATAGTTCAGGGTTTAACTGTCTATGAAAATGTCTTCATAAGAGGTATTAATATTGGAGATGCTCTAAAAAGGAGCAGTAAATTAAAAAACCACTGAATCCTGCTGTAGAACTGACATTTCACTAAATTACTGTGTATAATGCACCCCTTCTGGGTGTGATCTCTGTACATTTAATGGTTTTTATTAGTTTTCTCTTGGGCAGAACAATAAATATGATCGTTATACAACTGAAACTGTGAAGTTTGCCTTCATTATTGGGAGAACGCCTTCGGAATATATTAATGGTCATAAGCAAGGACATGTTGCTAAGCGACCATAACCATTTGACTGAAGTGTACACATTGACTGTAATAAAACTGAAAGCCAAAACTGTTTTAATAATGCTGTGCGTTTATTATGGGATATACATTCTAGACTGTTATTGAATATTGTACATCTGCTGTATTAAAGTTCTTTTTTTAAAAAATTCAAATATGGAGATCTTTTGCAGTTAGATACAGTATCTGCTTCTACTTGGGTATTTCTGTAATATACAATGTGGTTTGCTATGTTTTTGTTTGTGATCCTTAAAATTGAACCACTTCATACAATTCAATGATTGAGATATATATTTTTATATCATATGTTTATTAT
>JABFEB020000041.1:13119529-13131100 GCA_019775895.2 Stomatorhinus ivindoensis
TGACTGCTGCCTCGGTGACTGCTGCCTCGTTGACTGCTGCCTCGGTGACTGCTGGATGCTAAGGATGTCATTTGCTTGATAAAACTTGTCTTACAGTTTAACCAAATTTGGTTCACTTCTGAAGAGCTACCCCCCCCCCCCCCCCACTGGACTGAGAGGGACCATGTCAAGTATGACTCACGCAAGCAGCATTGAAGTTTGTTTTACAGGAAGTTAATTAATGTTGCCTGTTCCGCACTCTTCATTCCGCTTTCGCATCCATTACGTCTCACCTCCGTTTGGGAGTTGCTGCGGTGAAGCATGAGCAATGGGATGAAAAATATAATTAATGATGTGGTGGTATATAATGAACAAGGCAGCTCCGTCCTCATAGGGGGCCTGGTATTCAACTTCCCTTTACAAGCATTTGTATGACAAACAGTGATTGAAATGACACATAGGGTCAAAGTCATTTCAAAGACAACACAGAACATTTCAGTTTCCAGGTTACAGGTTCCAGAATTGAATCTAGTTTCATGCTAATGCAACAGTTTTTGATGGGCCTTAGTACTCTGAGGTGTAACCCAGCACAAATTACAGACCAAAACTTGGACACACGAGTCTCCCAAATTTAATTATGTTGAAAAACCAGGCACCCACCTTGATTTGCAGGCAATTAGTTAGTCCCCTAAGTACCAACAGTGTAAGTATTCAAATATGTCTAAACACATAAATACTGAATCTTCTAAATAAATAACCCGGTAACACATAACCCAAGGTGACCCATTTGTAAAGCAAGTTTATGCTGAAAGTTCATATACATTGTGGCACTCTTACAAAGTGCACAATATAGCAAGAATGAAAAGAGTTTTGAAAAGAAGAAAAAAGTTTTCAGAATAATGCTGGAAACATTTGAAATTCAATGCTTCACCTTTCCATTCAACAATAAACGTTTCATGCTTTATATGCCGTTCATTCATCTTCTTCCAGAAACTCTTTTCTAGTACAGGATCAAGGTTTATACTTCAAATTGGGAGTAAAGAAACTATGACAGAGAAAGGATAAAATCATTTTTCAGTGGTGCATAAACAAAAGGTTTTTTAGATTTATGGACATGACATGCGTAATTTAACAATCAATCAATATATATATATATATATATAGTTGTCATTTGAATGAATGCATATATTCTGTTATTTGAACAATGTAAAAATGATGTATCTTTGACAATTTCCTATACAAAAGAATTTTTTAATAAAAAAAAATCAGATCTTAATACTGCATTGAAACATCACATTCATCTAAACATGTATTGTTATACATACTAGATGCAGGTGGGATGCAGTGCAAATTCCCCAGTGCTGGTCTAACTGTGCCCTTGCAGTACTGTTATAAAATAACAGGAAATATAGAAAAAAAAATCCAGATGACGGCGGCCAACTAGCCAATCAGAATAGCCCCTGCTTATAAGGGATGGTGCCTTTGCATTTCATTTTAGCAGTGAGATCCGGAAAATTACATTTGCTTTGCTAAAACATCCTCACAGCTTGACCGTCACCTTTAATGACTTTGTCCTTGTGAGATTGTATGACTATTAAATATATTAAGTATGCTGTCCCAGCAAAGGCAATGGGACATCGCTAGCTACTAATAGAAGTGCATGTATGAAGATTTTCTTGTAATTTCTTTTAGAGCTTTTCTGTTGTGCTCCACTCCTACTTAATTAGTAATTAATTAGGCCAAAAACTGGGAAGAAGCAATTCAGCCCCGGGCAGATTTTTCATTTCAGTTTGTCACGCATGCATGTTTTTGTGTGGACATTAGGGTTCTGGGCTGTCCACTGCAGTGTTCCACAATTAGTATGCAAATTACAATATTTGCATATTTTATACCCACACCTACTTTCCTTGCAGTTTTGTGCCTTTTTAGTCTAAGGTGAATTTCCTGGAATCCTAATTTCCTTCGCACCACCCATCCATCATGGAGGGCTGAGAACATTGTCATAGACGTCAGCCACACAATTCTCACCTCTTTGCATCTCCGCCGTCAGAAACATCTCCACCTGCACCACCAGCGACAGCTAATTTCCAGAAGCAATCACATGCGCTTTTTGCCCTAATCATTGAAAGTTCCCCTTGTTTGAAATTCCTAATACCCCTTTTCAAGGAATGTACAACGAATTTTACCTATCATTGACGATTGCGATAAATTGTTTACCAAGGGAACTGTTCCATTCCATGTTTTCATAAGAAATTACATAGATAGATAGATCTGGAATTTATAGACTAAACCATGAACTAAGAAGTAAAGACGTTTGTAAAGAATGTATTACACAAACCAATGTTTTTATGCATCACCATAAAAACTGCGAAATACCAACAGATCTGAGTTCAGTTCTACTTTATTCAGCTGTTAGCATTCAGTGAGTATCTGCAAAAGTATTTCTGCTCATAGTTCCAGCTATAAAACATTTTCCCCCAATATTAGCAGCAAGCAGTTAAATTCCGTCTAATACCTGGGTTGAAATGGGAATCCCCTCTGTCCTCCCATTTCTCATAACTGCTTATATAATGCATGGTCATATCTGGACTGGAGACTATCACAGGAGGCCAGTCCATTCTAGGATGCACCCAATGAAAGTAAAGGGTGTTTACAGACAGTTCAGAGACCCCAGTTCAGATAACTGCAATGCCGGATCCAGAACAGAATCACCGAATGTGCATCTGAAATTATTGAGGGGACACAATCCTTGCAACCATGTCACAGTCATGGAGCAACTTACTTCCTCCTGGTGCAGATTATTAACCATAAAGTCATTAATAAGAATTTATATGACTCTCCAATCTCAGGTCTGCATAACTGGAGGAAATCCAAACAAACAAGGAAGGAACATACAAAATCAACATGCAAGCTCAAACTGGGAACTGAATCGACAACCATGGACTAACTATTGACTCTTTAGCTGCTTTATTGAATTAATCATTTGAATAATAAATGGAGTAATCACGTTTTTATGTATCTAATAAGACCTTTCTCATGCATGTTTGAGACGCAGGCTTTATCCACCTCTGGACAATCTGCCAATGACTATTTTGCCAAAAATAGAGGTTTGAATTAAATGATTTATTTGTCATTTGTACGACTATGAGTAGAGGTATATTGCAATGCTTCTTTACACATTTCCCATCCTGCTCACCTTTAAGACACATACAGGTCAGGTCAGAGCAAAGCTTTGGATCTAAGTGGATCTGAGCCATTTGTCAGGTGATGTTTGGGGGAGGGGTGACCAATCTTCCGAGCATGGATCTGAACCCATGACTTTCCAATCGCAGCCACAGAGACCTGTTAAGACACACCCCCATTTAATCTTATAATGCACTCTTACATGGCCTGACATTCCATGTCTACCATGCAGCAGGTCCTAGAGCGAATATGCTTCCCCGATCCCTCCAGTTAACACAATCTTCCTCGCCCTATTCCATAACAGCCATTTGTTTACCTCCGCAGCTCCACATGGTGGATTATAACTGCAAGTAACGACACTGAAAGACTAATGTAATGAATGTAAAATCAATACTGCAATGGCTTAAATGAAAGACTTTAAAAGGCTTCAAAGAATAGGGTCGGTGCTGTAAACAATCAACTGCATTGTTTTCAAAGGTAAATGGAGGCCAATAATTATTACATTTGCATGAATGCGCATACAATTTGAAGACAAAACAGAGTGGATATAAAAATGCATACATCGTCATTATCTGAGGGCTCAATCAAAGGGTGGCATATATTATTATGAATTAGTGTGAGTAATTCTCAGCTGTGAAGTATGGCTATTTGTATCACAAATAGAAATTACAAGACATTAAGTCATCAGATTGCATCCTACATTCAAAATCTGGCAACCTTCACAAGCCTGGCTGACAACTGTATATGTAAACAATCATACTTACACTGTAGACTGCACTATGACACTCACAAAGGTCCTGGTCTCATTTGCCTTGTGTCTTCATTTAATCTCATTCCTTTAACATTTTTTCATTGTACTGTTTACTCGTTTTAAAATCACCAAAAACAACAATTTGTGAAAAAAATATACTGTACTTTCAATAGGGCTCTCAGAAGAGATTTTTTTTACCCTCTTCGTGAGGGTCTGGGGCATCAAAAACAGTCTGCACCCTCAAGGGTCGCAGAGTTTGTAATATTTATTATTTATAATATCCTCCCCTCAATAATATATATATAATTTTTGGGACATTTGCTGTTTAATGCACTTGTAATCTGATTGCCTGTGGTTGCTTTTTAAAAAGTGGTTGCTGGTTAACCTATTATATATTCTTGTAAATAAAATTATTTTTCTTTATTTAGGTAAGATTTGGTATACTGAAAAACCTTTTCTATAAAAATAGTTGACAAACAGTGGGAGCGGGAGGGGGCGTGGTCATATAATTGGGGTCATCTTGTATTTTGGCTGTACGGTACCATGAATACAACCTGCAGACTTCTGCAATCAGCAGAGAAACTTTGCTGGAGTATACCTACCTCAGCTTGTGTCAACACTGTTGGCAGCACTTCTGTGTTCCCTTGCATTAGTTAGGGACCAGTGTTCCTGGCCTGTTATTGATTCACTTCCTCTGTGCCAAGCCATTGCAAGGTAATTACAGCCATCCAATGTTAAAAGTTTCTATTAATCATTTAACTATGTTAAGCACTGAGGACAAATGTGTGTGTGTGTGTGAGCATTCGTGTGTTTGTGTGTGTGTGTGTGTTTGTGTATAAAATCATTTTGGTCTGATTTCAATTGCAGTGCAATGCCTGCAATGGTTTGGTTTGATGAAAACATTCTGTTTGGAGTCTTTCATTAGGATGTTCATTCCATCTCAATGACATAAAAGAAACGACGGATCTTAAACATGACGATGGAACTTTTAATTTTATCTTAAGCTTTATCTATACGTGGTGCTTTGCAGCATCTGTACTCACAATTGAGAGAGTGCAGGAGCCCGAGCACTAGGGGGCGCTTACAGCCTTGCCCCACAACAGAGTAATCTGCAATCCTCCATTCCAGTCTGACTGAATGAACCATTATTCTGTCATACTTAAGTTCCACACATGGTGGGCATTGACTGGATTCATCCACCATTTGTTGGTGAATAACATATAGTGTCATATTAATGATATTACTGCAAAAAACACATAGTCATACTTAAAATATTATATATGCAGCATGCCTTTAATGTATTCAAAGGCTTAAAATATATTAACTTTTAACAGCAAAAAGGCAATTTAAAATCACATATACAAGAACAGTGCAAAGTCCTTCATTTGTTTGGAATATAATAATTGAATAGAATATATCTTTATTGTACAGCCAAGTCTCACAATGTAAATATAAAAATAAAGTTTGCACTGTGAACTGTGATTTTTTTTTCACAACCGTAAGAATGTGTGTCTAATAAACACATTGAAACCCAGCATAGCAGAATTCCAAACCTCCAGCGCAATGTTCTAATAATTATTGTACAGTGACCCTGAGGCTATGTGGAGTGCAGCACTTAGGCGTCATGGAAACAGAGCTATACGGTAAAACAATGTCCTCGCTAAATTCCGAACAAATTCCGCATCGCAGCTTCAGCAGGTGTGGAGCTGCTGAGAGTTATGGGTAGCTGATTACACTCACTATAGCGTTTTAGTCCCCAGTCCCAAGACAGTGAATGTTTTCTTAATTGATGTAGTGTGTAGTTTATGTGCAATGTATACTCACCTGGATTTTCTAATTGCGAATGCAGGAAGACATCGACAAACAGTCATAGTGATGAATTGGACCGTGTTTCGAGTAATGACAGTAACGACATAGACCTAGTGACAAGCAGTGTGTCGCATATCGGGGACCCAGACCCTTAAGCCCTTGGTGATGCTGAGATATTCAAACGTGTGGAAAACAATGTGTTCTTATAACAGATGATCTGCCCTAAAACTAGCATACTGGCCTATAATTACAGCCTATCAGAGGACATCTGAAATGTAAATCTAAGCAGCTACATCCTCCCTGGAAAGCTGTTAATTCCTACAGTCTGGAAAGTAAAGCCAGAATTATTAAGTTGCATTTACAGGCAGTGCATGGTTTAAGAACATCCAACGAACGGACTGTCATAAAGTCTATTATACGAAAAACTCGAGTTAAATACAAAGGTCCATAATATCGAACACACACACTGCTTTGGACTTCAGGGACAGTTCGGTACACATGAAGGTGCGTATTACTGTGTTATTATTATTACTTTGATGTACAGTGTTATTATTTTTCCAACTTACCTGCAAATTCAACTTAAGGACACTTGGGAAATGGATCTCATTCGTAGCCTGGGGACTGTCTGTGCTTAGCTTTTACGCAAAACGACATACATTTGAGGAAGCAGGATCAGACAGTCTCTGAAGCAGCTGTGGCAAAGGACCTTGCTCAAGGGTCCAACAGTATAATGTTCAGAAAAATAGCCCAAGCGAAAGTAACATAGCTCTGCAGTTCAGAGAATGGTCGCATTAAAGGGGCAACAGGGGTCTATACATTGTGGTGTCTCTCGAGCTGGTCCTCGTGAACCCCCAGAAAGTCCATGTTTTTGCTTCCTTCCAGCTGGAAAATTTTTTGGAGTGTCTTGTCGTTTGGAGGGAGCTGGGATGAAGCAAAAATGTGGACTTTCTGGGGGTCCACGAGGACCAGTTTGAGAAACACTGATACACTGGGATCTCCATCTGATACCTACAATGGTAAGTTGTGGGAGTAAGGTAAAGTAGGGTTAATGGCGCCATATGTTACTTATAGCAGCTAATGGTCTATTAATCAGTAGCAGTCAATGGAAGGCGAATTGGCTTTTACTTCCAGGAAGCCAGTGAAACGATAAAGTTAAACGACCACACATGGTGCAAAGGATGAGGACAGTTCAGATTTTAAAATCATCTGAAAATTGCAAATGTTTGTGTCATCATATATATGTAAAAACAATATAAAAAAAAACACAGATACTTGCAGATATTGACAAAAGTCACAAAAATTAGACAGATAAAATTGGCAAGGAATGAAAAAGCAACCACTGAAAATGACAAATAAGAACAGACAAAACAACAAGTCGCTAGTTTTATACACTGTAAGATCAACCAAACTAAGGCACCAACTGACATTACTCTTGGGTAACTGGAAATACAATGACTGAGGCATGGATATAACGGCAGGTACGTATGGGGTTATTTCAGGAGTAATGTACTGACAAAAAGAGCTGAGACTCGTCAGAGTGATTTAGAGGCAGCAGCCATCCAAGTCCAGCTGCAGTTAGGTTGCTCACCTCAAGATGGCGCTACCTATGAAAGCTCTATCCCACACTTTCTCACTGCCACAAACTCTCATACTGCTCTCCAATTTAAAAAGGCGCACACCAGCATAAAAGCATCCAACTTCTGACCTTCTGTCCTTAAGTGGGGACAGAGAAAGGGCCCTTCACCACATTTGGATGGATGGCTTCTTCAAATGCTAGTTCACCTCCGGGGCATCAGGCACAAAGACAGGTAGTTATGTTATTGTTCATACTATATCCTCCTGACTACCAGCAGTTCAAATTTGTCCTCTCTAGAGGACATTTGTAAACTTGAATATCTCCCATATCCTGCATGCTATCTAATTAACTCCTGTTGTGCTTTAAAGAGGACATTCAGGACTTTAAAATGATACCAGATTTATAGGGGTGGGGCTTTGGCAATTGGAAAAAGGAAAAATAAAAGTAATTGGAAAATATTTTTTTTCCTGGTAGTCAGGAGGATATAAACAATTTTGCCATGATAGCCCTTTACTAAATAGGAAAAAAAACAGTTAGCTTGATTATAAATTGATATTTGGTTTTCAGCCATATCCTGTTTGCTCATCACCAACTATACAGAGTTATATACAGTGTAGTAACGGATTACAAAGATTAAGTACTTGTAATTTGGGCAAATCCAGCCGTTTTAGACTGTGGTGGAAAGAGAAGCACTGGCAGGAAACCCCTCAATAACCCAGGGAGACCATAGATATTCCATCCACGCTACCATGGCAGACACTCGAACCCTGATCCCAGAGCTGTGAGGTGACTGCAGTGAGTATCACACCACCAAGCCATCCCATTCAGGTATATTACATTTAAAATTACTCATAATCAGACTACAGTTTCTATTTAGTCTTAAACAAATGTTAATAAATCTATTAATTCAGTGACCCTTTAGCATGTATCTGTATAAACAACCAAATGGCTGCTAACTTAATCACTTTGATAGAATACAGAAGGGAGAGATATATAGTCCACACTACCTAGTGGACTATACCGTCCTTGAAAGACTACCATATTACTGTTTGGAATTACATTAATTTCTGTGACGTGATGTGTGCTATCAAGCAATATTCTTTGTCGACCTCATATCGAAGTCTCTCATTTTATCATTTAAATTTTATATGAGGATAAATTGATATATAGATTATATCGCCCAGCCCTGATGTGAAACCAATAACACCAGTTGGCTCAGGTCAGTGTACAGAGGTAATCCAATTGTAATCATAATTAGTCTCATAATTTGGAATCTGTATCGGATTACTTTTCTAAAGCAATCTTCCCTATAATGCTTGGGTGGGTGTTCCAATAACAGAAGGATACCTTTCTCTGCATGTGCAGTCTCAGAATCCACAAAATCTATGAATGGAAACTCTGGTTTAAAGCACAGGATTCCTTTCACATGGCAGTAATATCAATGTAAACGGAAATCGATAAGCATCCTTCAAAGATGAAGGTTGATCATTCAGGTCACAAAAGGTAGAACTGCCTCTTACGCTTGATGCGCTGTAGTGTTTACAGTTTAATGTTCTAAATTTAAACTTATTGAAAGCCAATATGAGTTGCTAGTTTCTTTGGATATACGCAGATGTTTGTACTGTCCGAGATTTCTGTAGTAAAATGTAGCCTCCATGTTGCATGGTTCCACATGCTGATGATGGGGCTTGTCAACCAAGCAATAAGGATGTTAAACCCAACACCTGACACTCGCTGGAAAGGTGGTGCAACCATCACTCATGGCTTCTTTGATATTTTCCCTGGATTATGGTGTGATGCTCTAAAGCTAAACCTTATGACCCGTGCAGAGTAGAGGTCTTGAAAATGGGTGGAAGGCATTTATTAAAGACAAATAAACGTATGGTACAGCAGAGGCTCAAGGAATATTGTAATTACCTCACAGCTGGTTTGTAGGCCTGAATCCATCCCTGGGTTTATGCGTTCTCTCAGTGTTTGATTGAGTCTCTTCTGGACATTCTGCATTTAGCTGCATGACCTATTTTTCCTTGGATGTGGAACAAATTTCAGTGGCCCTGACTGGATAGGAAATTATTAAAAATGGAGGGAAATGAAAAAAATCCAATACTTTATGAGTATATGAATGTAAGCATTTTTCATATAGCATTTTTTTACTTATCTCATTCATAACAACATCTCAGTGCTAATAATTCAGTATTTATGTTATGGCTCCCTGTTTTGCTTGCGTGACGCTGACCAAAATAAGCGATTACTGGATGGATGAACTCTAAGTCATCGAGTGCAGCACTGAGCGCATTCAGGGAGCTTAGAGTGGTGCAGGCTGGTAGAGGTGTTGCCTTATTATGAACGGTAACAAAATCCAAGATGAAGAGCAAAAAGCAATGAATCAGGCAAGAGATGTATGTAAGAACTGAATGATAAGTTCCAAAGGCTCAGTAGGGCCAGCCTAAGGTGTAAGAGGAAGACCGGCCGCTTAGGGCCCGGCGGACACCAGGGGGCCCCCACCAGGGGGCCCCCATCTGATCAGTCTGTCGGAACGAGAATGAAGATGACAAATGGCAACTAGGTTAATCAAAAACTGCTTAGGGCCCCGGAAAGGGTTGTGTCAGCTCTGACTCTGAAAGATACAATGCAGTCGGTTGCTGGGTTAAGAACATCCGGACTATATGGATATCTTGTACATATGAATGGACTGCCATAAAGCCCATTATATGAAAAATTCAGGTTGAATATGATGGTTCATAATTAGAAACGCAGTCACTGCTCTGTGTCGCTTGTGAAAACACTGCATGGCTTCAGCGGGTCATCGGCTCGAGGTGCAGTACAGTACCGTGTGTAGCTACTTTTATTACTTCTGTCTAATTATTATTATGTACCATATTATTATTTTTCTGACTCACAGAGAGATGAGTCCAAAAACTTATTTTTCACAGTATAACTTTGTTGTAATTACTTTTTAACACAGGATTTACTACACTTTACAAGATCACAGCAGGGCATATTTAAAGATTTTCTATCTTATATATAGAATTGATTGATTTGAATGCTGGCAGTGAATTATATAGCACTTACATTTTACAGTTTTAATTTTAAAGATCAGTAAGCTGCTTTATAATAATGGTTATTGAGGAAGGCCCGCAAGAAATGTAAATTGACTCTGTTCTCACTATTAGGAGACAGCAGCAGATTTAGGGTCTTGACAATGTACCTGGATGGTATTTTTAATAGGATATTGTAATTTTAAATTGGTTAATAAATGTTCTCTATCCTATCTTAATCCAGTCTGTTTCCCAGCTTCCATTACCCACTATCCATTGTCCCCAGCTGACTGAAATTACACAAACTTATTTTCCTGATGAGCACACAAGATAACACAAAATAACATCAATACTCTTTGTAGAGAAACATTGTTTGTTGCATATCTCTCTGAGGTACCGGGTGGCACAATGCTGTATTGTACATCATAATTATAGATGATATTTCCGCTGTTGATATTTCAATTGATAATAGCTTGAGGATTTGCAAACAATGATTATTTTCGAAGAAAATGTTTGTTGGGAATACTGACACTGAAAACGTGCTGCAGCACTGAAATACTGAAAAAATTGCAAAAAGAAATTGGTACATTCTCCCAAAGTAATACACATACGTGTCATGTATTGAGTATTGAGTGAGACTGGGTCTTTTTAGGGCAGTTATTGAAGAACTACAGCATGTATGATTACAGGTGTGCCGGAGTAATCAGCGATATTTATGATGATTCTAACAAAATTTTAAGAAATATGATAGATAGATAGATAGATAGATAGATAGAAGGGACAACAAATCAGGTTAGGAAGACCAAGAACCATCCAGCCATCCACCTATCAAACCATTTTCTACAACCACTCGTCCTATTTAGGGGGTCTACATCATATTCCAGAAGCAATGGGTGCATCCCCAGAATCACTATAACAAATCTGTGAAAAATATGACTTCTGTAACAGCTCTTTGGTGACAAGAGACAGTGCGGATGCGTTTGCTCCTCCGCTGACACATAAAAGCTGATTAGACGAGAGCTGCTGAGAGTCACTCTCCCGCCCCGATTCAGCCGGCACGTGTTTTTCGGATTTGGGTGCATGTCCAGCACTTGACGTCATATTTATGGCAGGAAGCATAAGCTGCTGTTTTGCATCTAGCAGCACTTCTCAGATCAGCACCTCCACTGCTGATGCAAACACAATGGGCTCTCCAGCATCAGTCTTAGGTTGGGGGTGGGGGGGGGGGGGGTAAA
>JABFEB020000041.1:13131875-13146230 GCA_019775895.2 Stomatorhinus ivindoensis
AGTTTGGGTGACCTAAATAAGGTCATGCCACCACAGTAAAAAAAAAATACTTCTCTTTGAAAAGACGGGCCTTCTGTAATTCCTATATTTTTTATTCCATTATACCATGCCACTGATTGGTCAGAGGGATGTTGATTAATTTTATGTAAATGCACACCTAGTGCCAGCCAAGCAAATCATAGTAGTGAATCAATGTTCTATTATAATGTTTAATTCTAACTATGTCAGCCTTAATGCACAATAAGCAGCACATTTTTAACTGTTTGGCTGTGGAGCCAAAGAACCATGGTTACTACAAGTTTGACTTACACAGCTGTACCTAAAGATTATTTTCATGTTCACAATCCAAAAATCCACCAGATCATCCATATGAGGTCATCCACAAGTATTTCAGTGATAACTCTGCATGGATACTTTATCCCAGACTTTCAAGCTTTTCTTAATTGTCACAGGTTTTGTAATTAAATTACAGTAAAAGCTGATATACACAGATGACAAGATGAAGGACTCAGGCTTATCTACATAATTGTAAACAACTATAGACGCCAAAATTAGACTCGACTGATCTGCAAAGACATCCTTTATGGCTCCTTAGAAGGTTTCACCTCACCTGGCACTGTAAGATAAGATAAGATAAGATGAGATAAGATAAGATAGGATGAGATAAGATGAGATAAGATGTGTTAAATGGTGGGTTCCACGACTGTGGTATCATCAGAAAACTTCACTATATTATTGTTCTGGTATTTAGCTGAGCAGTCCTGGATTATTTGCCTGTACAGTGGGGGGCTCAGCACTGGCAGTGTTGGGTATGATAGGGCATGATAACTGCCGGGGTCCAGTTAAAAAATGTAGTACCCAGTAACCGAGCAGTTTTTGTCACGCCCGGCTCGTCCGATCCTCCTGTGTACCACGCCTCCCTCGTTACCTCGTGTTGCTTCCCGATTGTGATCACCTGTCACCTGTTATGTTCAGCCTGTCCTGTGTATTTAGTCCGCAACTGAGTTAGTTTCCCCAGATCTGTCATTGATGTTGTCACTGTCTTGCCAATAAACCCTGTTTGCCTGTATTTACGGCTCGACTCGCCTGCTTCCCACTTGCCTGCTTCCCCGCTCGCCTGCTCGCCTGCTCGCCGTCGTGACAGTTTTGAATCCAAGGTTTCGCAGCGCGGCTGCTAGCATTGTTGATGGTATTAAATGCTGATCTCGAGTCCAGAAACTGAACTAATCTTTGGAATCCAAGTGTGTCAGAGCCAAATGCATTCCAAACATACTGATTGCAATAACTCCAAATTGTTTTTAGTGAGAAACAAGAATTCACACAAAGAAGAAATAATACTCTGATGCTATTTAAATAAGAAAATGGCACGAGTGGTATATGAGATTTAATCATATAATTTAATAGATTACTATACAAGTAATGCGGGTAAGCAACAGATTGCATGAAATATAACTATCATGAGTAATAACAATAATAATAATAACAATAATAATAATAACAATAACAATAATAATTAATATTTTATTGATACCCATGGGGAATCAATGCCTCCCTCAACTTGCTCTTTGTAGAGTAAGCTGTCCGCGAAGGGGAGTCAATTGTTGGGGCGTTCAGGCAGCTGGGGGTTAAGGGCCTTTTGAGATGGTTTTTCAGTGAAAGCTAAAATGATTAACATTTATTGATTTGGCAATATTTACACCTATTGATAGTAAATTAGGTAAGATATCAAAACACAGCGCACATATTGTCAGTTATTCTGAAACAGACTGCCATTTAAAAATGTTAATTTTAAGTCTTTTTTTGAAGAGTGAAAGGGATCCTTCCATCAGAGTGTAGAGGTAAGCTCTGTTCCCTATTGACAGGTCAGTGTGGAAAGAGACGGGGCAAAGATTTCTGGCTGCCGACAGACGGCACCCTGCTTTCCCGAGGATTTCGGATCATGTGACCGTAACAAGGTGCAGGACCTGATTAAACTCTGCCGGCAAGATGCTGTTATTAACTCAGCAGCTCTGTGTTCCAGTACCAAGGCTCAGAATTTGATACAGACCTTAACAGGTAGCCAGGGGAGTGACATGTTATGGGAGTAGACTGCTTAGCCAGAAGTGAACATCAAAAGACGTGATGAAAAAGGAGCATCAGCAGGGTGTGTAGATAGTGTAAGGAAATATGGGTAGATCCGGAAGGTACATGATATAATCTCATACAGTTCTGTATGAGACTTAGGCAGTCTAAGTAAATGTTTAAGGCTATTTGTCGTAGTAGTAATTGCATATTTGCTCAGAAAACAAGCACAATTTAACATTAAAACTCAAATTACCAGTAACATGAAAAATAATAATAAAAAAAGAATTTCATCTGTTCTCCAGTTACTGATGTTTTGTTTGTAGCTAGATACTTGTTAAATTTCTCCACCAGCTCAATTAAATAATTAACTTGATTTGTTAAATAACTGAATGGGGTATTGATTAGCCAAACAAGGTGGGGGAATGATCGAATGTAAATGTAAATGCAAATGTAAATGTAAGTGACTCAAAAAGTACACGTATGTATTGAATGATTGCTGCAAACACTGAGGTGATTTTAGGAGAGGTTTTAAAAATGGCGAAACTGACAGACTTTGAGAGACATAATATTATAGTTCTACACAAACAAGAAGGTAATTTCAGTGTCAGTTTCGATGACTTTTGCACAGTACAGTGGCTTACATTGAGAAAGGTGGAGGTTGTTATCGAGGGTGATATCAAAGGTCTTGGGGGTCAGAGGAATGAGGGGGCGCAGATAGTCATAAAGACTTAAATGCAATTATATAAATAATATACATGGTAATTAATTACAGTAGCAGATACGTTGGCCTGAACATCATTTAAGAATAAAATAAAAACCTCAATTTCCTGCCATCCAAAAAAGAATGTCCAATTTATTTAATTTATAATGCATGTCACTTTCTCAAAAACAATCTACAGTCAGAAACTCCTTGATGTACCATTCAAGATAATTACTTTGCAGCTGTTAGTTGATTGAACTCTTTATCATATCACTGAAAAGAAATGATAACAGAGAGAAAATATATGTAAATTGGCACATTTCTTTTATCGTGGTGTGATCCTATTTGTACACGACTAGAAGAAATATATTTGGATTTTTCATTGCAATTCCAGCTTGTATACAAGCACTGTAGTTTTATCTGTTTACTAATAATCTGCCCAAAATTCCTTGCATTTTCAAAATATTTAAAAATGTCATTGACGGAAGCAGTTGTCATGTCAACAAAGCACGTGTTTTAAAAGAAATTGCCATGGATTTGTGACATTCAACAAATAATCTTCATAATTAAAAGCTTCACTTCAGTGATTTCCACGGTTACACTGGGTTCTGCCAGTGAATCCCAAGAAGGGTTTTCCCAAACTCAAAAAACAGTATTTACTACATATATATATAAACACAAATCAAGCATTTCATGCTACCTCATGATTGATATGAGACATAATATGTAGATATTTCCAATGGTTAGTCTGCTGGGATAACATATTTATGTTCCTCAGTCACTGGAGTTCAATAAGCTGGTTCAATAAGCTGCTTTGATTTATTTATTTGATTTATTGACTTCATTTATTGTTAATTTGTAGCAAATCTACTGAAGGTGCTGCTGACACAGTATTATTCTGTCATGCCGATGAACATTGGTGTGAACTGCACCCCTCATTAGTTATCTCATACGAAAAACATTACCCTGAAGCTCTTATTTTAAAGCTGAACTGCAGATGATCACATTTTGGCTACATTTTGACGAATGATGGCATAACTTGTGTCCTCAAGGAGAAGCAAGTTGATGAGTCAGATTTGACTTTTGTATTGTAACTCAAAAAATTCAGATCTCTTAGGAACTCGTTACCATACCACCTGCTTTTAAGCTTAACAACATCTTCATTGCAACTTACGGCATCAGTTACATGTGCGTCATTCAAGCCAAAGACTAATGGAGTAAACAAGCAGAAATATATATATAAAAACAACTACAAAGAGGGCAAACTCCACAGGCATCACTGCAGCTCCTCTTGCCATGGGATGCATGAAGGAGCACATTTCCAAAAGACCACTAGGTCATTTGATATATTCTGCCGCATTGAAAATAAATAAATATGCCTACGCAGAGATTAATTCCACACCACTGCAGTATGATTTCTCTGTGCATTGGGAAACTGTAAAATGACATATGAAGCCAATGCTTAATCTACATGCATTTTAAATATATTTATATCCATCTTCCACCCACTTATGTGATACAGGATATTGGGGGGGGGAGGGGGCAAACCTAACCCAACCATCAAAGGATAGAAACAGGGGGGGCACATACTTTTAAAACATAGTTTTAAAAATGTTTCCGCATTTAAAAAATGCCTTGAATGAAACTTTTTGTTTGATATTTATAGGACTTCGCAAGTGCATTGCAACACCTGCACCAACCTGATAATGTAAATGAAAAGTCGAAAAGCCCCATGGTCATTATTCCAATTATTGCTTAAAGTGATGTTTATGGGATGTGATGGGAGAAGCTAATGTGTGAACTAAGGAATTCTCATATGCCTCTGGCGAGGAATACTGAGTTAAGTGGGATATTGTGAAGACAATGAATTTTGTCATTTCCTCTGTTTGATTTGAAAATATTGAAATCAGATTTTAATTGACTGACAGTGTGATGTCAATAGATTATTTTCCTCTTCATTTTCTGGAAGGAAGCCATGGGTTCTTAAAGGACTCTCCGATAACAAATTAACAGTGACAAGGGTGAGAACAGAGAGACTTCCACAGAAGTCCCTGCGAGGCTCAACGTAAATTATATAAATACGCTACAGAATTATGAAATGATGAGAATAATAAGTTATTGCACCAAGATCAGGGACGGAGGCAGCAAACAGTGCTACTTCATCAGACTGCCACAGGTTTTCATGTACCAACAAATGTCAAACCACATTAAGAAAAAAAAACAAGGAGAAATTTGTTTAGTCATTATTTTTCTTTTTAGAGAAATGATGTGAGTGTCTCATCTGAAGCTTTTAATTATTGTTGATACCAAGTTCAAAAGCAGGTCTTTGATCAGACCACCTGCTAAGAAAAGAAATATCAATGCAGTAGCTGGTTTTTGATGCGAAATATAGACATTAATTTGACTTTATCTTAATAAATTAGAGAATTTTAGTGGTGGAAAGTGTTTTGTATTTGCATTTCTTTAATGATTAGAACATTTTGTAATTCAAAGATTAGAATTTGACAATGTCATTCTGTGACAAACATATTTATATTCTATGAGCTAGAAAACAAAATGGAGCAGAAAATTTGCTATACTCCAAAAACAGCAGATTAATTTAATTGTATACCTCTGTGAGTAACAGACATCTCTATATAACTCATATAGCAGTTGCAAAAACTAACACGTCAGGTAAAATAGCTAACAGGGATCAGGATTGGTTCCTGTCCTGCACAGGTCCATGTGTCATTTCCCCGTATGGCCAGTGGGTGTCACTGGTCATCCTGTCTCCCGTTAATTCCAAGGTTTGTTAGCTCCTAGTGTTTCTCTGTTTCCCTGGCCACCAGGTAGCTTACCAGGTTAATGGGCTAAAGAAGAGGCTTTCATCCTGACTTCCCTTCTTGTGGTTGTTTGAAGGCTGGCCAGAATCCAGCCTCAAATACTGTATGTTTGAATTTTGACTCTTTATTTATATACTTGATCTATGTATTTGTGTTATGCTTCCTTGTTGTTCCCTGTTTTTAGTAATATTTATTATTGCCCTTGTTTTCTCGTCTCCTTTGGTGTGTTGATCCTCTAGCTGTTAATAGACCACACCTGCTCTTCATTGACCCTAGTTTGACCACACCTGTCCTTTATTAACCCTTGTTATCTGTGTGTATTTCAGTGCCTGCCCCCATTCTGTTCCTTACTTCTGTTCCGCTGTCACCCTGTGTTCCTTTTCTTTGTGCTTAGTTCACTTAGTTCTTGTTTTTTTTCATGTTTTGCTTTTGTCTGTTCTCCATATTTGTTTTGTCATGTTAAATAAATCCATTTGCTGAGGCCACTACATAGATCATCTCTCCTTTGAGATGCTACGCCGTAACATATAGGTGTAGAATATCTGGAAAAAAAAAGTTGTAATTTATTGTTGAATTATTTTTGTATTACCTTTATCTTCAGAGAATCCTTAAACTGCAATAAAAATGTTTTTTCATAATTTCCTTTAAGACACAGGAATGAACAATATGAAAGTGTTACATAGAATTAGACACAAGGTCACAGACACAATCTCACATTTATAATAATAAGAAAATTCACCTTGAAGGATGGACTCTACACTAGTTCCTAATTAGCTTATTAATGAGAGAGAAACCATTCTCTGTTAGCTCATGTTCAAAGACTACAAAAGCCTTTTCATCAAGGAACCTAACATCATGTTCCATAAAATAATGTATAAAATATGAACTGGAAAGTGTGGAATGTATTCTGGAGATTCCTTGAGAATTCCTTAACAATAGCCCATTTACATTTGAAATGTTAAAGTAAATGTGACATTAAAAGTGGCTCAGAATTGAGTTGCAATTCGCTGCATGTTTTGGGTCATTATCCTGTCGGACGACCCATGATCTGCAGCTGAGGCTGAGGTTTCTGACACTGGGCAGTATGGTTCACTGTAGGATGCCTTGGTAGTCCAAGTGTCCTGCACAGATTCAATGTTCCCCACGCCAGATGCAGCAAAGCAGCCCCCAAACCTAACCAAGCCCCCCCTCCATGTTTCACAGTAGGTATAGTGTTCTTAACTTTTAAAGCTTCATTTTTGGATGGTTTCCCTGGCTCCTCTTCTACCATCCCCACTATCCTTCTGACCAAGCTGCGGTTGCATTTCCTCTTGTGTCCATATCCTGGGAGGTTGGCTATAGTCCCATGAACCTTATACTTTTTAATAAAATTGGCAGCTGTGGTCACAGGAACATGAAACTGCTGGAGTTAGTCTTATAGAATTTAGCTTTAACATTATTGCCTATAATCTTCTTTCTGAGCTCCTCCGACAGCTCTGTCCTTTTCTTTCTCTGGTCCATGTACAGTGTGATGTGTACAATGATACCAAACAGAGTAGCATGATCTTTCACTTTAATAGGCTGAATGGCTGATGAAAAACTTGAAGGCACCTGTAATACTAATTAAGGTTAAACACTTAGTTTGAAACATGATTATAATGCAAGGATAAATAGTCTCTTAAGGGGTATCAACAAATCTGTCCATAATATTTTAGCATGTCTTTGTAAAATATGCAACAAATCATTTCTTTTCACAATTTTATTAGTTTACTCTATCTTGTACTAAAGGCATGTAGGTGTACAATAGACAATCGCTTTTAATTAAATCACTTTTCAGGAGAAACGGACCATTGTTTCCATGAGCTGTAAGGGTAGGGTGCCCACGTCTTTAAATCTCGTCACCTTGTGAATCTTGGTCTTATGGTGTATTATGATCTCTTGATCTCTTGGCTGCTGCCTGCTCCAGGTCTTCAGTATGGGGCATTATCACCACTGAGTTGGTGGGCTCCATGAAAGAACACTACACTTTTATGTTGAGGTCTTTTGCGGCGAGGTATGATTAGTGGAGCATTGGACTTAGAATTGCAAGTATTTAATACCCAAGCTTCTACAATTGGTTGACTCCCCATCCTGGGTTGTTCCCTGGGTTCTTGCTCCTGAGGCCTCCAGGATAGGCTCCAGACCCCCCAAGACCCTGAATAGGACAAGCGATTTCATAAAATTGATGGAGGCGTGATACCTAAGCTTTAGGAATAAAATAAAAATAACTTGAAAAGATGTTGTCAGAATGACAAGAACAAATTGTCTGTACAGGGCTGTCACCCTCACCCAGCTAATCCTTACTCCTGCTACACCCCACATCCTCTACAATTTCTAGAATTACTGGATGGATAAACTCAGAGAGCAGCCACTTTTGAATATTTTGTCACTGGTCCTTGGTATATTTCACAATCGAGGGGTAGGTTATCAGCCCTCACAAAAAAGTGCCACTGTGAAAATTCCGGACCTTCCCCATGGCCAGTCTGCATGTGCCTAACAAGATCAAGTGCCTGAAACTGCCTTTGTCTATGCTTTCATTTTCCAATGCTAATTTAGTCTTATCATTCTCAGGTTGTCACTCAGACAATTTGTCTGCAAAGTTTGAAAAAGATCCATCAAATACTTTTTGAGTTATCATGAACCAGACACCGTGAAAGTCTCTGTGGACCAGTCCCAAAACGATGTATATTCTCTGTTAGGGGATTACAGTTACTGAATACAGCTATATATGAAAAACGATGATTAAGTCGTTTTAATCTACATGTTGGTGTGAAACCATGATATTATGTCTGTCAAATTGCATTAGCTTAACCATTTTAAAACCTCGGTAACACTTTACTTGAGGGGACTCAAATACAATGTTACTTAATGTATTAACTAACCAGAAACGAAGTATTCCCATATTTGTTCCCATGTTTGTTCATCATTAATCAACCATAACAGTTCACATGCAGTTACTATATTTGTTCATGATTTATACTTGAGTAGTAACTAAGTTACTTTACAAGTAAAGTGTTACCAAAACCTCTCCTAAAGTCACCCCAGTATTTGCAGCAACCATACAATGCACCAATATTTTTTGACTCGATCACTGCCGGCCTCAAACAACTAATCAATACCTCACTGACTTTTTAAGCCAATTAAATCAATTGCTTAAGTGAGCGCTTGTGAAATGTAATGAGTGCATGGAAAGGCTGAGGTGCCCTTGAGGAGAGTTTGGGGAATCTAAGCAGTGTTCTTCAAGCTGTCCAACAAGATATCAGCAAACAGACGGAATTCTTGTTAGTTTTTATTGTTACTGTTAATTTGCATAAATTCTAATGTTGAGATATGCTTTTTTGCTCTGAGCATATATACACTTTCTACACAGGTACAAACCTTTAAACATTTCCTTGAATTGCCTAAGAGTTTTGCTCAGTTGTGTCACTTTTTCAAACAACTTCAGTTGGAATTCAGAAGTGCTGAAATACTTTTGTTACGAGTCCTTTGGTGTTTCAATAAAATGTGAGCAGTGATTAGTTCTCTTCCTGACTGCAGTATATATTTCAAATCAGAGGAAAAGAAGAGTAGCTGCTTTTTAAGCTGAAATCTACTGTGAAATGCATTTAACATTTCTATACGTTATGGAAGATTGTGCAGTATTTTTTAGAGTTCAAAACCTACTCTGAACGTTGTGTTCATCGATGTTAAAATGTCAGTTTAAACCCCAACCACAAAGAACTATATCGACCAGACTTTTCTCACATTTTTATAACATTAACTGCTTTCTGCCCATTTTATAACTTTGATAACAAATTGGGCATTAGGCATAATAGCAGGATTAAAAGCCCATCTGTAGAATGCATGCACTATAAAGCACTTCACCCTTAGCCCTCACTCACAGAGAAGCTCAGCATCGCACAGCCGTCTTTAAACGGAAGCGTAAATCTTAGGTGGGGAAACAAATCATGCAGTTTATTGCTAAGCCTCAGAGATGACATGAAGGAAGCAAACAGTGGTATGGCGCACTTATATGAGCTCATATACTCCCATACACTCTCAGCTGGGGAAGCCACTGACACTCAGTGAGACCTGAAAATAATTTTCTTTATAAAAGGTCAGAAATGGAACCAAAATAACATCAAACTGTCTTCCAATTGATGGTCACCACACCATTCTTGAGACTTATTCTTCCTTTATACTAGAATGTTCTTCAACTGACACTGTGTGCACAAGTCGGTGTGGCTTTAACTTTTGCCAGTTCTGGGAGTAGATTCATAACTGAAACCTCATTTACAGTAATATTCATTTGAACTGATTATCCAAAGCAGCTTATAATGCTTATCTATTAATATAGTTGGATATCTAACTGGACCAATCTGTCCACAATGCCCCCTCTGGAATTTTAACACGATCATGGCTGTTTTCAATTCAACCCATATACTGTATGTAACAGAAAATTCTAGCAAGCAAGTTAGGGTTTTGGAGTTAGGACTTAGTTCAGCACTTTTTACTGTTACTACTCCCCAGAGCCATGTGAATGAAAGATAATTCAGTTTTACAGCAAAAATTACCCAATGATTTGATCAAAATTTGGTTTAAAATGTATTCCGCTCCACCCTTTGCTCTCCTTCGGGGCAATATTTATCCTTACCATCTGGCGTGAGACCTCCCTGCATTCCCCTCTTATGGGGGTGTATGTGTTGCTGGTGATTTTAAGGACTACCGATAAAATAGTGCTTTTGCTTAAACAAAGCAGCGTCGCCTTTGCTTACCGTTGTGATGCTTGGGTCTGGCTCTCATTACATTGGTGCCGGAAGTGGCTACCGTAAGCAGCCCAACTGGAGCAGGGCCTCTTCCGCATCGCTCTCCAAGCCCAGCAGACCTGACGGCAGCTGCCGAGCGGCGGTCCGATCCGGGAGCCAACCTGAGGCCTGAGGGCTGCAGTCTGCGTGACGCACTTACGGCCGTGACGCCTGGCTTCGGATTGCCCACATGTTCACCTTTTTGAACCACATGCTCTTTTAACGTTAACCGAACACACTGAGCGGTTCAGGAGACACCACAGTACCAAAACTGCAGCTAACCCCTCTGATGATTTTTATCACCATACAGTCCTGGATAGGGCTATTTTTGGTAAGTACATTGTTGGGTTTGATCTTATACCATATACCGGACTTACCACTTCATTGGAGTAAGTGGTTATTCATCCAGATACTCAGATGGGCCCTCTACTTTTATCCCAGCACTTACTTAGCATTGAAGCCATTATCCACAAACATGGTCTCAATTACAATCACTATGCTTATGGAATACAAATCCATGTATCTGTCAAAGCCCATGAAACATTTAAAATCTAAGTGTGAATCCTGCATAAAGGACACCGCCTCCAACTTCACACTGATATATCAGATGTGATGGCAGAAGCCCTTTGGTTCTTCACCCACCCTCACGCTTTACAATGAATAAATGTTCTTAAACATTTATTATTTACAAAAACTGAATGCAAAGGACGTTGTGAAAATACCATTGACCAGACAAGTAATGTGATTTCTGGACTGGAGTATTTGGATCTGACTTTATAGCAGAATTCCAAGTGCTCATCTGTTAAGATCCACAGAAGTGGTGCTTTAGTTGATGAGTATTATGACTTGCAGCAAGTGGAGCTACACAAACATAGGAGCACTCCCACAATAGCCGAGGCAATAGCCCACTTTCAATAGCCCAGGCAATAGCCCACTTTCAATAGCCCAGGCAATAGCCCACTTTCATATTTCCGCAAGAAGGTCTCGCCATTTCACCTTTCACTAACTAGGGATTCGAAAATATAGTATGTTTGCCTCTCTTTTAATAGCGCCGGCTAACACTTACAGACACTTCTCAACATTGGAGGTACAGTGTTATTCCTCTGACTGACAGAATTCTGCTCCCTTGGAGAATCTTGAAGGCAAGCAGTTTGACAGTTTGTGAGTGTGCGAAATAAGCCTTGAGTGTTGACATTCAGACCAGAAGCTGAGACGGATAAAGGAGTCTAGATATAAAAAGCCCACCTAACAAAGTCCAGATGCTATCAGAGTCTGGGTAATGGGTTATCTTATCTGCAAGCAGAGATTGCATTTTCCCCCCCGTCTTCCACCTCTAAAGTTTTCCTGTCAAATGCTCTCAGTATGAATGAGAATATCCTGTGCTATTCACCTACAAGATAGTGCAAAGCTCCGGCTTAACTGGAGTGAAACATTTTCGCACCCTGTCACATTTACACTGTCACTCTGACCGTGCTTTACAGTTCAAAGCTGCTTGTGTAGTAAAAGTTGTACCCATCGTGGACATCGTCTCTTCAGTATGCTTACTCCCCAACCATTAAACCAATACAGGAGCAAAACCAGCTGCATGTGAAATTCCGTATTTCTAATCTACAATTTTACAGATTCTGCTGAGACCTTCCCCACGCCCCAGAGGAGCAGAAATCAAATCATGCCTGTTTATGTATTTTAAAAACATTAAAATAGCTCTGAGTACCTGGCTGCTAGCTAGCTAGCTTGTTCCTGTTTCACAACAAAAGGAGGACTGAGTGGCTCAGCCAGTCTCTGTGCCTGTGATCAGGTCACCGGTTCAAGCCCCAGCCTCAACAGAACAGTGACATGTCTGTGGGCCCTTGAGCAAGGCCCAGCTCCGAGGGCCCCACATGTTAGCTGACCCCACTGTGACCCCAAGCCTGAAGAGCAAGATGCGGTAGGCAAAAAGACATATGTACCTGTACTTAAGCAATGCTTGATGAAAGTTTATTATTATTAGAAAAATAGTGCGATACAATGCCTGGCCAAAAGTCCCCATTTGAATTTTTCATTGGACCGCCTATAGCTTTTTTATGGCGCACAGTCGTCACGGCACTGTTTCCGCAGGCTGCCACATGCAACATCTCAATTTTTTTTTTTCATCCAGATTTGCATTCATTTCTCACCAAGATCTTGTATTGATGATAGCTGAGTCGGACCACTCCGTAAAGTCTTCTTCTGAACATCCCAAAGATTTTCAATGGGATTAAGGTCAAGAATCTGTGCGGGGCCAAATCGCGTGTGAAAATGATTCCTCGTGCTCCTGAACCATTTTTTCACAGTTTAAACAAGATGAACATAGGCATCATCCTGGAATATGTCCAGGCCATTAGGGCAGAAAAAATCCATGGATGATGGATGAAGAGGAAACCTGGCCATCCAGTAGATTCAGGTACTCAGCTGACTTCACTTTATTGCTGTATAACGTTGCTGAGCTCTAATAATAATCTAGTTATTGGCTTTTAAGTATTTGCTGATTTAAATTCAGACTGTGACTATTTTTTGGCAGTTTAAATAGCTATGATGTCACTGATTGGAAACTAGAAACAAAATCTCACAGTACACAGATCCATAAAGTGCAACAACATGAATCCAAATGCCTACAATCCTGCAATATTCTAAGTCAATCCATCCAGCAGAATCACACTTCCTTGCTCTGTCCATCTCTGACCTAGCGGCCACCCCGAACTCATCCTTTGTGGACCTGTCCTTTTAAGCCAGGGTTTGAAAGCATTAGTGTCACAATCCACTAGAAATTCCTCAGCTCATGCAGCCACCCCCGTACCCTGAATGAATTGAGGAAGAATGACAGGTGGCTTGCCTTTGTGGTGTGGGTACAATAACCCCAGGTCACAGCAGATAGTGTCCCATCAGCCTTTCTTTTAGGGGCAGTGTGTGTGTTACGTGCCGTAAGTGTTTCGGATATGTCTACAGGACACCTCAGTCTTTTGCCCCAAGCTACACTCACCAGTTGCAGCTTCAGCCCACCTCCCGGTTTCTGGACACGCACGGGGACTGATAAAAGGAGATTATTATTTTTATTCTATTGGTTACATCTTTCTCATTTCACAGGATCAGCCCCAGAGTTCATCCACTCAGGGAAGACCCCAGGCAAGGTTAAACCAGGCTTAATTAATGATCTAGATAATTAGGCACAGATGCAACAAATAATTCATAAGTATTGATGCTGCAGCCAATCCGACACAAAGAAAAACACACGTGACAAATAGCACCTCATCCGAAACGACAGATGCAGTTTAATCAATACAGCATTTTGCTACAAAAATGAAGAATGCACAATACACAAATAATTACTTCATTCCCCAAGATTACTGTTACACTTCACAGGTCTAAAATCCTGTTTTAGGCCTACGAGCAAGCCTATTACTACGTTTAATGATAATAACACGTATGTGCAATTGACATATTCAAATCAAGGTTGCAAATGGCCATTAAAAACCTTACACAAGACATGATCTTCCAATAAAACATTAACTTTTCGAAAGCAAATTAAGTTTAGTCTCCTACAGGTGCTGGAAAAATAGCTACTAAATAATTCAGCAGGAGAACATTAAAATATCCATCCAGCCATCCATCCATCCATGCATCTATCCATTTGTAAATAACCTGGTCAGGGCTACCTAGGGCATATCAAAGGCAGCAGAGGTCACAAGGCTTGAGTATTACCTGAACAGGATGCTATTCTATTGCAGAGTACATGCAAGCACATACTGCCTCACATGCACACACACACACACACACAGGTTACATTAATTTCTATGGGGAAAACTCAAATCCCAACATGACGACCTTAACCCCTACACAGCCCTAACCTTAACCATGAGTAACCAAACAAAATATGAGACTTTTGGCATTTTTAGTTTTTTGATTACATTCACAGATCTTTGTGTGGACCTGAAAAATGCCAATGCCCCCC
>JABFEB020000041.1:13156861-13174243 GCA_019775895.2 Stomatorhinus ivindoensis
GTTTCGCTAAACTGTCCCCAGGCAGCATTTATCTCATGTACACAAAAATAAGGAACTGTATGAAAGGAACCTGAATGACAGAATGTGATCAGAAAGAGAACAGGCCAAAATCCAGGCCAGAACTCCCCACCTCTGAACACTCCTCTGATCACTCCCAGTGGCACCTCCCCTGCCATCTTTCCAAAGCACCAAATGTCCAGTTAAATCACAGCTTCACTCCCTGTCCAACTCAATCATCACAGATGGTACAAAGTTAATAGAAGAGCTTCTGAATGTTGCTAGAGGAGTGTGAGAAAAGGTGCTGCAGAAAGACAAGGGTGAACTGGGATTTTCCATACTAAATGCAGAGTGCTACGTTTGATACGGGAATGTTATTAATTCCATCATTACCGTAAAGCATAAAGCCTCTACCTGAACAAACCCGGTGAGATGATATAAAAACGGCGTGAAAATTGTAGATTTGGTGGGTAAAACTACATTGCAGGGAATTTGGAAGTAAAGGTCTGCGCAGGACTTATTTTTACAGAAATGTGTAATATTTCGACCTGCTCCTGCCCACATCTGTTACGGTTTGTCCCGCTCCCGCCTGCTGAATCCCGCAAGCAAGGCTGGTGGAGTATAGGGTGGACTAAAATTTTTAAATGTTATAATATCTTGGCTTATAAAAATTACATAAGGTACCAAATTTATTTGTTTCCTGACATACAGGAATTTATGGATCATAGGGTATATTATCTGGGCAGAACTCCAGCTGCGAATTAAAGATGTGTTTTATATAAGGGTAGATTTGGCTAACCAGTTTTCCACAAAAAAAAAAACAACCAACAACCTTTATAACTCGGCTACAGACCTGAATTAAAAATATCTAAACAGTCTCAATAGAAACCTTTCATGGTCAAAATGAGAGAAATATAGAGAAACACTGAAATTCGTGCCGCGGCTCTGTGTTTATTCCAACCTCAGTCAATGCGCTCATTGCGCTTCCATTATGCCGTCATCCCAGACAGAGGTCTGCGCGGGATTGTTTTTCCCCGCAAGAAACGCTCAAATGTAGACCCGCGCCGCATGCTTTTGCACCACGTCCCGCAAGTCCTGCGGGCGTCCCGCCCCGTTGCAGACTGCTATTTGGACCAAGAAAACAAATAACCTTGTGTCACCCTATTAAAAGTTAAAAGGGCTCAGTCTCAGCCGACCAGTATGCCCAGGCACCCCAGTAGAATTAACCCATGAAGCACAGGCTTCCTTTCAGGGATGCAGCCCAGTCTTGTGCCTCATGCTCCCAAGGATGAACTCTCCGATCCCCCACAGCCCAGTTCAGGATAAATGGTTGGAAGAAGGATCCTGAGAGAATTTCACAAAATGGAAATCCACAGGAAGTATCATGATAAAGAGTAAAACTTGCTAACAAATCTAGAAGATATTTTTTATGTTATTCTTCTCTATCCATTTCAATCATATTGCCACTCTGGCTTCATAAGATAAGGGAAATTGGCAACATGATAGGTGGTAAATGCAAGTTACAGTACTGGTATTCACAAATCACCGTGTCCTATACAAGGGCTTCTGCACTAGGTGTTTTGCAAGAGAGCAGTATTACCTTGGTTTTAGATCTTTTCCCATTTATATTCTCTGAAGGCAGAAGTGTATGTTTTAATTTTGAATTGTGGTGGGTGGAAATGACAGATGTGCTGTCATGCATTAGCTCGTTCCCCGCTGTCTTCACAGGCAGATGTGACCCCTAAGAGAACTACTGATAACACAATGATATATCGACTATATGATATAACCAGCGTATTTATAATCCCTTTCAGCTTTAATTGTTTTGCTGCATTGTGACTTTGCATGGGTGGGTAGATTGAGCCTTGTTTTTATTCATTTTCCAAATGCGGGTGGAAAGTTAATGAGAAACTAAACGCCTCTTCAATGGTGCTAATTCACATAAAAATACATTTACACATTCTTAAAATATAAATATACATTCTCAACACATTCATTTATTTTTCCATTAATGTTTAAAACAGTACTATATAACACTAATATATAATAATATGACATATAATAATAGGATACAATAGTATTGGCCTTAAAATAGACTAATAAATAAATTAATAAAATTTCATATTATGTCCTGAGATGGGTTGGCACCCCATCGTGGGTTGTTTTTGGCAAATGAAAATCTGACATAAAAAGAACATGGTTCAAAATGTTAAAAGACAATGTTACAATTAATAATTTAATGAAATAAAATTCGATTAGTAGATAATGTTCATATACTTTGCGGCACAATACTTCTGAATCCTGTTTAACTTGTCAAAAACAAAGATAACTCATAAAACTGATGAGACGTTGTGTAGTACTGATAACAAACATACCCGGGAGATTTTTGGAGAAGGTGTAGAACGTGTGTATTTATGTATTCAGAAGTCATCACACCAGGACTGGACTGGGACCAAAAAACGGCTCTGGCATTCTTTGGTCATGGCGGCCCACTATGATTATTTATACGATATGTGAAAGCACATGACATAGCAGAGGACATATGTGTACGTTGTGTGATTTAAAAAATTAAAATAAAGCGCAGCAGCCTACAAGGAAGAGAGTAAAATAATTGATACGCTCTTTCACTACTCAGGGATTCATCTTGGGAGGGACGGCCACGCTGTCACAATTCCCTCCTTGAAGTGAAAGTGGATGTCAAAGAAACACAGAGCAAGAGAAAGAGAGAGGCAGGAATGTTAATTTTACTAGTGTTATTTCTCTGGTTACTTATCAATGATAAATCATTCATTTCAGCAAAGCAAAGTTTTACTAATATTACATGATAATAATAACTGTAAGCTGTAACAGCTGCAAACTGTAACTTTATGGCAGCTAAAATACCATAAATAAATAAATAAATACCATACCAAAACTACTCATAGCATTATTTAAAAATGAAGGCTGTAAAGGCAATTTTCTCTCTCTCATACACACACAGATTGTCTGACTGAATAAATAAGTCTTGTAATAATTTCCTATGTTGAGCATTTGTGCACTTTTGGCCCAGATACTATTTAGTGAAGATGTGTCTCTAATCAATTTTTATCATTTAAAAATTATATTAATTCTTACTCTTCTAACTTTTTTCTTATTTTACGTACTCTGTTTTCATTAACTATTATTATTATTATTAGTATTATTATTAACACAATTATTACAGCATAACCTATATTATTATATGTATTTATTATTATTATTATTAATAATAATAATAATAATAATAATAAAAATAAATTCCAAAACTTGTCATTGTTAACTCTGACTGTGTGCAAGCTTACGTGTAGGCAACCCCCCCCCACATGCTCTCTCTCTCTCTCTATCTCTCAGACACACACACAGACACACAGACACACACTCTCTCAAGCGCTTTGCACTCCCTATACGAAACATCCCTCTTCATTAACATCTCGGCTACTTTTTACCTGGCTGGACAGTAACTAATCTGACCTCTTTCCTCAATCTTTCCCTGGGTCACGTTTCTCTCCTCATCCTCCTCCTCTGACGTATCTCCATGAACCGCTAATTCTGCCTCCTCCTCCGGCCCTGCACCAGCTGCTGCAGCAGTAAAACTTGTGGCGGCAAACATATCGGTAAGTTTAGCGCATTTCGCTTTTTTGCCTTTTTTCTCAGAGCTTTTCTGCGCCCCCTTGCGCTTTTTTGCTTTGTCCATAGCCACTCCTCTCCAAAGTCAGTCAGCTCAAATGGCAAAATAAAAAGGGGAGGCAAGGAGGAGGCGGGCTGAAGGAGGCTGAGAGATTTCATTGGATTAACCCAATGTCCTTCAAGAAAATCAACCAATTGGATGTCGCGGTCGATAAAAATTATTTATAATATAGTTTTTTGGGGAAATTATGACCGGCCCAAAAATGTGCGTTGGCCCGCCGGGCATTGCCCGGTACACCAGATGGCCAGTCCAGCCCTGCATCACACACATTTGCTCACGTCTTTCTCTTGCTTTCTGTATGCATTACATTTTTCTCCAGATTGTCCTATCTGCCTTCAGATATGAGTTTGAAGTGTGGGAAATACAGATAAGGTCAATCAGGGCTAGACTAGCTCAGCTCTATTCTATTGTACCACAAGAGCTGCAGTAGCAATTCTAAATCATTGTTCTACAATTGTTATTGGATTTAAAATAACAATGGAATGAAATTTCATACTATGTGCTGCGGTGGGTTTGCGACCCATCCAGGGTGGTTCCCTGCCTTGTGCCCATAGCCTTGTGATGGGCTCTGGACCCCCACAACCCTGAATGGGACAAGAAGATGAATGGATGGATGTATTCCATTTCATAATGATAATAATTTGTATATAGATTGTTTATTATAGAAGGGTATATAGAATATGCAGTTTTTGCATTTTCTTTGGTTGTTACCTTACTGATCACATTAATCGCAGCCTGTGGTTTTCTGGGCCAAAATTTTGCTTCCTGCTGCAGGTTTCAGAAACAGAAGGAGCAAGCATACATTAAACAGGACTCATGTCTACGGTTCCATTGGCTTACTGTGGCGCTCAACCAGCAGGACCTCTGGAGGTCCACTGCAGCATTGGCCAAAACCTACTGCCCCCTTAACTATCAGCTAATGTACACACAGTACCTTGGAGCACCTGAGCACCCATCAAGATAAAGACACTGTAATGTCAGCAAACAGTGAGCACAACATGAACGGTAACGCTGAGAAGCAGTTTTTTCAAGCCATCCGCCATGATGCAGACACTGGCAACTCCGATCATTCAGGATTAATGATGCCTTTCCTGTAAATTTGATGACGCTACCTAGAGTGATCAAAGAATCTCCCCGCCGTGCCATCTGTTAATTATTGATAATAATTATCTGATAATACTTATCTATCCATCCATTTTCAATTTCGCCTGGCGAGGGTCACAGAGGCAGCACGCCAAGCACATAAGACCACGCCTGTCTTCCGAGGCCAAAGATTCAGGCTTGCTTTCTGGCATTGCCCGGCATTCTCAAAGAAGCCAGGGAACATAATCCCTCCAGTTTGTCCTGGTCTACTGAGCAGACAGTGCCCAGAACAGCTCTGTTGGGAGCTGGCTAAGGGGAAGGAAATGCACATATCAACTGAGATGACTCTCCTTGATCTGAAGCGGTAATGACTCGAGGTCTCTCAAGTTTGACCTCCTCCTCCACCCTGTCATGGAGAGTAGAGCCCTTGTCTTGAGGAGAAACTCCCTTTGAACCACTTATACTCAGGACCTTGTGGGTATGGTCAGTTCCCCCAGCTCATAATTATAGCTGAGGATAGGGGCGCAGACTGACAGGTAAACAGCTTTGCTTGACTGATGACTTGCTGCCTGTTGTCTTATCCTGGATCTGCTCTTAATTGCATCCACTGAAGCGATTCACCTGTCAGTCTCATGTTCCCTTCTACCATTACAACAAGGACAAGAACAAAATCCTGAGGTACTGAAATTCCTTCACCAAGGGCAGACTTTCTCTGCTTACTTGAACTGAGCAATCCATTCTTTTTTGAGAAAAGACCATGGCCTAACATTTGGAGATGCTGAATCTTATCAAAGCTACTTCATTTCCCTGCTGTATCACACCACTCAAGTGGATGCTGAATGTTCTGCTTTAATAAGGCCGAAAGAATGGCAACATCTGCAGATAGCAGGAAGGTCACCTCTAGCCCTTCGTAATAGACTCCAGGACACATACTCTAAAGGACCTTAATTTTGTGACAAGAATGAGGACACAGCCTTTATTTACAATAATTTATCTGATACTTTTGTCAAAGGTTTGAATGTGGTGATTGTTATGGTCAATCAAATGCTTTCACAAAAGTTCAACAACAAGTTCACTATCACAATTAGATCTAAGAGGCAAAAATAATCATGACCTTCCAGGTATTTCTTCGACATGTGCATTGAGTTTAACCAGTAGGATAATAGGTATCATTTTCATCACCTCTCCCACTTGCTCAACAAAGTCTGAGTACTCTTAACTACTGTTTGCTATTGAGTACTCTTAAGTACTGACTGTTACATACACACAGTCAGCAGAGTTTTCCTCTCTACAACTTTCTATCATATACAGGCAACCTGTTTACAGGTTTATCATACCCTCACTGGAACATGAGTACTGGGTCAGACACCTTTACTGGGATGACATTGTTGTTACAGACACCTTTACTGGGATAACACCACTGTCATAGACACCTTTACTTGAACATGAGGACTGGTTCAGATACCTTTTTTATGATATCACTGTCACAGATGTCTTTATTGGAATAACATCACTGTCACAGACACCTTTACGGAGACATTAGACCTGGTATTCTGGCAGCTTTACCTGGACATGAGGAATGGTTCAGACACCTTTACTGGGATGACATTGCTGTTACAGACACCTTAACTGGGATGACATTGTTACAGACAAATTTACTAGAATAACATCATTGTCACAGGCACCTTTACTGGTATATGAGGACTTGATCAGACTCCTTCGCAGTCACAGACAGCCTTACTGGGCATATCTTCAGGGCTCCAGTGTTATTTCCATTATTATTCACACATGGAGAGAAAACTGGATACAGTGGCCCAGTGAATCTGTCTTTAAAGGTGTAGATGAGTGACATGTCAGCGGGGTTGAAGAAGGACACCTCCCCCCTCTCATAGTCCAGCTGCACTCTGATCCTCCGCGGTTTCCACTTCACTCTCAGGCGGGTTGATGGTGAAGTGAAAGCTTTGTACTCATCACCATTCCGCAGACCTATTACCCAGAATCCATTCTGTGGGCTGCATGTAAACTTCCCCCTCCTCTTAGCAGATCCTTTTACCACTCCTACATCCCACTCAGCTTTGTCCCCCACTGTAACCTCCCAGCTGTGTTTTCCTGCGTTAAATCCCTCAGAGCCCAGCACATTCACATAGTGAGTGAATCTCTCGGGGTTGTCAGGTAGTTGCTGTTTAACACCAGTGTCTCTCAGACTGGTCAGATCATCAGACACAGAGAGCCAGGGGTGTGCAGTGTTCAGGTCTAGAGTCACAGGAGCTGTGGGTTCAAAAGAAAGCTAGAGTTAATAATTTTTCTCAATTAAAAAATAAAAAAACATTAGCATTTGAACAAGTTAACATTTCACAAAATGGAAGCTGGGCAAATATAGTGCAAAGTGGCTCTTATCTAAACTGATATACGTTTGTGTGAAAACAGGAAATTATGAAGCGTTTAAATGTCTCTATGTGTCAGTATTTTAAAAGAAGAATGCCAGTTAATTGCTTGAGCATTTAAAAAATACTAATAAATACTAAACATTGTTTTTCTCTATACACCCATCTGCTCTGCTCCCTAAAAAGAGGGAGCTGTGAGGGAGCCAGGTAAGGTACCAGTGCTGCTAAGCTGAGCTCCCAGTGAGTGACAGTATAATCCACTCAGATACTGCTCTCTGCTCTATACAGCCATTTCCCCCAGTACTCACTGTACCAGTGCTGCTAGGCCGAGCTCCCAGTGAGTGACAGTATAATCCACTCAGATACTGCTCTCTGCTTTATACAGCCATTTCCCCCAGTACTCACTGTACCAGTGCTGCTAGGCTGAGCTCCCACTGCGTGACAGTGTAATCCACTCAGATGCTACTCTCTGCTTCATACAACCATTTGCCCCAGTACTCACTGTACTGCACAATATCCAGCATGGTCTCCCAGACTTTGAACCTCAGAGAGCCCAGGTGTTTGGTCACAAATATCAGCGCCCCTGAAGGCAACTTTGGGTACTGCAGTGAGCATTGGGCTCTGCAAAGACAGTGACAGGCAGGAGTCAGTGATGCTGTGGGGTATGAAGGGAGTCAGACACACAAGAGGAAAGTGACTGAGAGTCTGTAGCATCATTAACTCAACTCAGTCCAGATTTGGATTAAAGATTCATAAAAGATATGTGTGTTTGCGTGTGTGTGTGTGTGTGTGTGTGTGTGTGAGAGAGAGAGAGAGAGAGAGAGAGAAAGAGAGAGAGAGAGAGAGGCAGGTAGATTAGGGGGGTCCCATCTAATTCTTTACAAATCCTGGGATCATCTGCCACTTTTAAGCTTGATTTTAAGTAATTAAAATATGCAGACAGTTATTACATACTCTTCCTTGATGTACTTGATGGTCTGAAACAGAGGAAAACAAAATTATTTTATGAAAAATATTATAGTCTTCCACAGAATATCATCAGGCAACTCAATGAAATTCCATGAGGAAAATGGTCAGTGTCACTTAGATGTTTTACCTCCTTACATCTGCTTCAGACACACATTAGGACTGTTTGTCTCATCCAGCAAACACACAGAACAATGCAGGAAATCATCTCCTACCATCAAGAAGGAGATGTCCTCAGCTTTCATGGCCTTCTCAATATCTCTGATCTTCTCTGACAGGGTGGAGACCTGTTTGGAGATGTTTTCTATCTCGTCCTTCATCCTCTGGCTCTTCAGCACCTCTTCGTCTCTCAGTACAGCCAGTCTGGTCTCCTCTTCCCCTCTCAGGAACTGATGGAGCTCCTCAAATTCCTCCCTTATCCTCTTCTCAGTGTACTGGGACTGACTCTGAAAGTGAGATATGCTGTGTAAACCTGAAAGTAATTTCCACAGTGAAGTTTTACTTCCTCAGAATAAATCCCCATACCTTGATGTGTTTGGCTGTTTCCTCAAACTCTTGTTTAACTTTTGTAAACTTCTCCAGCTTTTCCTTTAATAAAATCAGTGAAGCCCTGAGGTCCTTCTGAGATAAAATATACAGACATGTAATGAGAGATACATTCAACATATGGTTGACATGTGATAAATAACATGCTTATTTCATAATATTGGTGTGAATCCTGAACCTGAAGTCGAGCCCCTGGTGCTTTTGGGGAATAAAGGGCCAAACTTAAGGGCCCAGTGGAGATTTGACTATTTTGCTGAGGACAGGATTTGAACTGGCGAACTTGCAAAAACAGGAATTGCTCCCAGTATACCTCACATACTACATTTACACATTTACTTCTGACTAGACAATATGCTATATACTGTATAATAAAAGTGCAATCTACTAGTGATGTCATACAAACTACCAGTCATACCCAGCATCTTTACATGTGTATAAAAGTACCATATAACCTATAAATTCTGTAATCAAGCATTCATATAAAGATACTGTAATCGGGGAAAAAAAAAACATCAAACATTAGAGACCATGGTATGATCACACATGACATGAGTGGACGATTGAAGCACAGCACAAAACATACAGAATCAGACAAAGAACAAAATAATGATAATAAACCACTGAAGAATAACCATTACATTCAACTAAAAAAGAGTGTAATGAACTAATGAACCAAAGAGAATCTGATATCATGATATCATGTAAGCCACAAAGCTTGCTGGGAAAGGCATCACACAGAAATGTATAAATTCGTGAAGTCTTTCCCGCCAGAACCCCACCCAATCTGCATGCAGAAACATATAGAAAATAGGCAGACCTGTTTTTTGGATATCTACAAACGCCCACAGTTTAGAAAACTGACAGTAAGTCATGATCCATATTCTAAAACCATGAAACTAAAACAACTTTGCATTACATTTGGGTTTTCGTATAGTCGACTGTGAATTTCTTCTGCTCTAGGTATGGTTTTATCATACTATATTGATGGCCATTACATTTAGCTGTGTGCAAGTCTCAGTGGCTGAATGATATAGAAGATAATACCTTCTTATCCTGCACAGCTTCGTCCACTGGACAGAGCTGGTGGTTTCTCCGTTTCTTTGCAGTGAGACACACCACACAGACGGGCTCCTGGTCTTCTATACAGAACAGCAGAATTTTCTCCCCATGGAGACTGCATCGAGGAGCGCTCTTCTCTGCTACCTCTCGTTCACTCCTTTGCTTTGAATACAGTTCCACAACGTTTCTTAAGACGATGTTGAGAGGGGGATCGCCCGCAGAGGATTTCCTGCGGCACAACGGGCACTCCCGAGAGCTGTTCTGTGCCCAGAACCTCTGCAGACAGGCTCCACAGAAGCTGTGGGCACACTTCAGGACGACGGGATCCTTGAAGAAATCTGTGCAAATGGAACAACAAAGCTCCTCATCCAGAGATGAAGCTTCAGCTGCCATTTTCCAGATTCTGTTATGATGTTTATCTTCTTATACTAGGAAAGCACGTTTGGAATGATTTTGCTCTCCTGCAGTATAAATATAGTGGTAGGAGTGGTTCAGGATGATCAATGGACTCACTTTCAGTGACAAGTCTGTGCAGGTCACCACACTCCATCTGGTAAAGCTGGTTTTCCAGACATGCCATCGTTAATTGCTGACTCTGGCTTGGAAAGGTAATTCTTTTAAACCTGCCACCTGTCCTTAAAACGCGCGGGTCGAAACCATTTAGCATGTTTTTAAACTTAACAAACTGCACACTTGCTGTTTCTCTTCGAGTGAAAGTCGACGGGAGTACGTACTTGGCGTATGTGGGCACAATGCAGCCGGCACCGCTCCAATTGTGGGCATGTGGGGCAAGAACGAGCCGCCTGTTCAGACAGGGAGCAGGAGGCGGGAAACAGCAGGGATGCGGGGGCGGCTGGGGCAGCGCTGGCATGTCAGTCGGGAGCCTGGGGTGGATCCACCTCTGGTCGCTGTGGTGGATAAAGTGCAGGAACCAGATGGAGATGGGAATATGGAAGCGGCATTCATGCTGCCTCACTGTCATACCGACACTAACACTGTCAACGCACACACATCACATAGCTGGCTTTTTAATGGGTTGAATAGAGCTAATCTGATAGAGCTTTCTGGGGACGGTGGCGTTTTTACGGGAATAAAAGCTGCTTCTCTCCATACTCCATTTAACACGTTAAATGAAATCAGTAAACAGGTCAGTGTATTTTAAGTGATTTTTTTCCTGATGTACATAAGTTAATTCAGTCAGTTATTCACTTACAAAAGATGGTGGGAGTTGAGCTGATAAGTAAGAAAAATGTCTTAACATTAATTAGAAAGTGCAATAATATAGAGAAAAAGGTTTCGGAAAAAAGTCTGTTTCAGAAACGATGTGGTGTCCATCTCAACACTGTTCTGGCTCTACATTCTCTGTTTGCTTGCTATGGGGGGCCAAGGATGAGATCACTTAGCACAAATGGCAGCAGAGACAGGCAAACATGCTGCATGTCACGGTTCTTCAGTAATAAAGAAGCTGGCTGGGGTCCGTGGAGACCGGCTGGCATGTCCTTAGTCATGGAACTAGATTAAGTGCAGGGGAGGCTGTTCAATTTTCACTGACAACGAGGGTGAACGTGTAGAAGAGCCGGGAAAGCAGTGGTCAGTACCCCTGTTCCTGCAGATCAACCACCCTACTAAGACGGTGTTGCATTAGGAACAGACATGATTCTATAGTGAAGATCACTGCATGGGCTGAGGAACATTTCAAAAATCCATTATCTGTCAACAAAGTTTGTTGCTGTACCAACAAATTCAGGATGAAAGTCGAGCATGCAAAGATGGAACCGTATCTAAACATGATCCAGAAAGGCAACCGACTGCTCTGGGCCCAAGCTCATTTAAGATGGACTGAGGCAAAATGGAAAACTGCCCTGTGGTCTGATAAATCAATATCAAATCAAAAGTTCTATTTGGACATCATGAACGCCACATCCTCCAGGTTAAAGAGGAGAATGACCATCCGCCCTGTTTACAGTGGGCAGTTCAAAAGCCAGCATCCCTGATTCATTGCATTCAGTTTTTATTTACCTTTTACACAGAGTGTCAACTGTTTTTGGACACGTGCTTGTAAATAAGTTCTGTTTGGCTATATAGTTCATTTTCAAGTCCTCAATATTACAGTAACTTTAAATATGAAAATGTGATTTTTTCCAGTACAGATCAGCCCTAACACACGATTCTTTAAAAAAAAGAAGAATATTGGTTTTACGTACCGTGGGGGCAGCGTGGTGGGGCAGTGGTTGGCACTGTTGCCTCACAATTCCAGGGTTTAAGCCTCTGCCACAGCTCTATGTGTGTGGTGTTTGCATATTTTCGTTGTGTCGTCCTGAGTTGCTCCTTGTCTTATGCCCATTGCCTTCAGGATAGGCTACGGACTTCCATGACCCCGAGTAGTAGAAGCAGTTACAGAAAATGGAAAATTTATGTTAAATGTTGTAGCTAAATGACAGGGCTAACCTTCATTTTCAGTGATTATTTTGATTATTATATTTATAAGTAAATTCAACTCAAAGAATATGTCTGATTCATCAAACCTGAACGTCTGCTTTTAAGATGTATTTGCATTGCAGTCGTGCTGTGGTGATATTTAAGTTCTGCTTTGCAATACTGACAAACTACTGTATTGTCATTCAGCTTTAATCTTTAGTGCTCCCAAAACAACTGATGCTTTCACTCTTTTTTTGGATCCTTATCCTCTGTGCAACGTCTTCCTTCTGTCATATAATCAATTATGAAAATTTTATTCGATGCTTTTTGATAATTAAGTAAATGAGTTTAATCCAGTTATTGTGACAGCTGTCCTCTAAATAGAATTCACATAACATTGATAGCAACAACGTCGCTTTTGCATTCCTTCACTGCTTATATACATCAAAAGCTTGAACAATAATTCATTTTTAAATGCATTCAGGCATTATATTCTACAAGGTTGCGTTTGTGGATAAATCACATGGTTAGAATAGTTGTTAATGAGGCTATACATGGATTTTAGACCAAAATTTCTGTGTAATTTGCATTACAAAATGAATTAAAGAAGTAGCAGAAGAGACAGGTATGTTTATCTATCTACGTGTTTCACCTTTAAGAGTCCATTGTGATTTTTACGTGCTCACTATTCCCAACAGTACAGTCAAATTTGCCATTTAAAAGACACATTTGTTATTTGTCATGCAATGAGCTATAAAAAGCAAAGGACTTCATTTTGTCATTAAAGGATTTGCCATTTTCTTTGTAAATCGACGTCATGAAGCGGCTGTTCTTGTGCCTGTGTTCTCCAAATTGTGTGAAACATGCATGACGACCGTGACCTCAAAAGCCCTAATTACATGGCAGGAGCAGATGAACATCTCTACAGTAGACTGTGCGAGTGCATTAACCCAGTTAAAATATAACTATTCAGCAATGTATAAAATCTTATATGTACATGAAATGTAGAAAAAAATTACAAAATCTTCAGTAACTGCAAACCTCGGAGCAGCTTCCCATAGCATCTGGTCTGTGTACATGGATCACCCATGAGTGAAGAGGGCCAGACTCACAGCCTTGATACCCACATATATTATTATTCCTTAGAATTAGGCTCAAAACAACAGGTGAGTTTTCGCATCGACAAATCAATCATTTGCTGAGTGGCAGCAAGACCCAGCTACCCTGTGGACTTCAGGGACTAAAGCGAACTGCATGACTTTAAGCAATTCACTAATAAAACAGTCACACATTCAAAAAAACCTGCAATCCATCAATAAGAGACTCTATTTGACCTACTACATAAAACGTAAATGCTCTTGGACTTACAAAGCCAGCTGGGACCTAATAATGGTGATCATTCGCCATCGTATACAATACTATGCAAACTCTGACAAGGCTCATTGTTCCACATTTTGTAAGCCTGGAGTTAGTCAACTTGCAAAGACTGTAGTTAAATGCACTGGAATGAAACTTCTGTGTTTTTTTCTTTTCTTTGTATAACCACATTATATTTTATAGTTTTCATATACACACCAAGGAGTTTCATGTATCATGCATGTTCCCCATGTTATGATCTTGTACTAATACTGAAGTTAAGCATACTTTAACATAGTTTCCTCATTCTGAGGAATTCATTCAATTCCCAAGTCCTACCCAAATAATGACCTCTCTGACTCCAATTAAAATAATAAATTCAAGACTGTGGTGAATAATCCATAACACAGATGATATCAGGTATAAAGGACATCGTTAAAAATGTAGTTGTGAGTAGTAAATCTGTATTATTGTTTTATGATGATAACGAGGATAGTTCAAGAATTAATTTGAATAAACATATGTTCTTTGTTATTTCATAGTAAAGGTCATTGTTGGGGGAAAGCGCCAGAGCTTTGACCCACAACGTCACACTGAGGGAAGCGCTGTAGCTTCTACCTCAGTGCACAACACACACTTGCTCCTACAAAGAATGGAGACGACACTTTGTTTCTTTTTACTTGCGCAAGGGTGCCCACTCTGAGTGCAACAGCTACTAGCAGTCTGTGCCTATCAGCAGTGTCACACACGAGCAGCCCCCCTGCTTCTTTATTTATACTCATGAGGTGGAGTTAGAAAGGTTACAATGATAAGCTGTTAGTGCTAGTTGCATCTGGTTGGTCTAGAACATTGCACTTCCTGGGGCGTAGCCCATTACCTTTTACTGCCAGGAGTCCTTCTGTACATGTGGGAGGGTCAGGGCTTCCCGAGGGTATCCTGACCCCTGCTGGTTGTTCTCAAGTTACTACTCCTGCAATTCTTGCAAGTTTCTACACATACACACAAATCTTGATATGATAATAGTTAATATACTTATTTCACTCTAACAGTCATATATGAGAACATCCTGTATACACATGTAACAATATTATGTTAATATTATAGACACATTACTACTTAATAAACATTGTACGGTTATTGTGCCTTTCGGAGAAAGTAACTGTCACGCCCGATCGTCCGATCCTCCTCTGTGCCACACCCCCTCGTTAACCTCATGTTAAATCCCTACGTTTACCAGCTGTTCTACATTTCCAGTCATTAGTCTTGTGTATTTCAGTCTGCATTTAAGTCTGTTTCCCCAGTCGAGTCATTAACATTACGTGCTTCAATGTCCTGTATTAGGATTGATTCCTAATGAATCCCTCATTTTCGATCCCTCATCTCCCTGCTCCTGTTTCCATGGTCTCAGTTGTGACAGAATGACAGGACTCGTAAAAACGCCTCATTGATTGCCTGTGGGTCCCCCCACTCCGGCTCGTCGGTTGGCTGTAGGTCCCCCCACTCCGGCTCGTAGGTTGCCTGTGGGTCCCCCCACTCCGGCTCGTCGGTTGGCTGTGGGTCCCCCCACTCCGGCTCGTCGGTTGGCTGTGGGTCCCCCCACTCCGGCTCGTCGGTTGCCTGTGGGTCCCCCCACTCCGGCTCGTCGGTTGCCTGTGCTTTTGCCAGCTCTGGATGCGCCGTCGCCTGCCGCGGCTTCCTCTTCCTCCTTGCCTTCACCGAGGTCCCCATTGCCTTCCTTCTTGCCTCCCCTGGTGCCCCCTCTGACATCCTCCTCATCTCCATCGCCTGTCCCTCCATCTGCCTCCTTCACCAAGGGTCCTTCCGGCTCCAGCCTCTAGGTTGCCTGCTTCCCCTATGGTGTTGACCTGTCGCCCGTTGGGTTCCCTCAGGCTCCCTGTTTGGGGGGGGGCTCCCTTTTTCCCCCCCCCCCCCCCGTTTGCCTCTCGTCCCTTTGTTTCTCCTGTGTTCCCTCCTGGTCCCTTAGTACCTCCTCTTTGGTGTTTCCAGTGTCTCCTTTTTCGGGCCTGGTTGCTTTCCCCATCATTTTTCAGGTGTTGTCCTGGTTGTTACTGTTGTGCCTGTTCAGTGTGTCTATGCTCTTCCCAGTGCCCCGTTGATATTTCGCTCTTTTCCAGGTCCAGTGTTCCCGTTTTGTCTCTTCGCTCTCCTTAGGTGCACCCGGTGTGCGCACCTTTTTCTGTGGGGGGGGGGGGGGTTCTGTCACACCCGATTGTCCGATCCTCCTGAGTGTCATGCCCCCTCGTTAACCCCGTGTGGAATTTCTGCATTTACCAGCTATTCTACATTTAGATACACCATTAATCTAAATGTCATTAGTCTTCTGTGTTTCAGTCTACGTTCAAGTCTGTTTCCCCAGTCGAGTCATTGATATTATGTTTCAATGTCCCGAATTAGGACTGATTCCTAATAAATCCTTTGTTTATGATCTCTCATCTTCCTGTTCCTGCTTCCACAGTCTCAGTCGTGACAGAAACAGGGTTGCAACAGAGTTGCAAGATTTTGTCCTGCATCATGGCACTTAGTTAATTCGTAGGTTGTACTTCTACATAGATCACGTTTAATAACATTAAGGCAGTTCTCAAAATGACCTGGACTATTTAAACTAGCTGACACTGTAAAATGTTGATAAGGAGCCCTAATTCCACTGAATACTGTAGGTGAAATGAGCATCTTCTGGGTTAGACGATGACTATCAGAATTCATTAATATTCATTAAATTCACCCTCAAGTATTATTACAAGCATGTTAATCTGCATTTTCCCTAAAGCGATGGTTTAAATAGGGTTCAGTGATTTCCTGTGCGATATATGCTGCTCAAAGCTGTTTCAGTAGCAGAACTTTTTGTCAATTACTTGAAACAGAAATAAATTTACAGAATGGGACTTTAATATATGTAATGAGTAATGCACTTCCAGCTGAGTAAAGTCACAGTAACACAGGGCCAGAATGAACACAGTCACATGATTCAGACAAGGACCTGAAAATGTTTCTGTTGGAGCATGAGTGTGAGTTGAGTTGAAGCTTGGCGGCATAACTATGCCTGGTACTGCCAGAAACCCAGGGACAGATGTTCCAGCAAACATATGCATGCATGCATGAGACAAAGGAGGCTGGCGGCCATTAGCAATGACAAAATATGGTTGAATTATGGACGTTTAATTCCATGGATTCAAATTTCCTCCAAGTACTCCAGATTCCTCATGCAGTCCAAAAATATGCAGCTACACTAACTGGCATCGCTAAATTGCTTGTAGTGTGTGAGTATGTATATGGGCCATGCAGTAGACTGGCATTCCTATCCAAGGTGTAACCCAGCCTTGTGCCCATGCTGCATGGCATAGACCTTGGGGATCCTTATCACCCTGACCAGTAGTGTTCATCAGCTGGAGGACTCCTGCCCACATCTGGACCAAAACACAATTAAATCCGGACCACACAATAGAGTCCCCCCCCCCCCCCCCCCATGGTGGATCTATGGGAGGTTTGCTACCACCTCTTCCTTTGGGTTGCTATCCCATCTTCCAACCCATTTTTGAGCTATGTAACTATTATTAAAACTGCACGCTGGATTTATATAACTCCAATTCACCTTAGCATGTTTTTGGACAGTGGTGGGAAACCCGTGAATACATGGGGAAACCCCACGACTACATAGGAAGAACATGCAAGCTACGCACACACACGTAGCCACAGCAGAGGCTCGAACAGTGGTCCAACTTTCTTTTTTGCATGATAGCACAAAAAGTGCTCTATGGATCTTTTTCCATACTCTGCAGAACCTGATTAAACCTGATTACATTCTGAAACAGATCCCACCAAAACTGAAGCAGGGCTAGATAGCGATCA
>JABFEB020000041.1:13181879-13203317 GCA_019775895.2 Stomatorhinus ivindoensis
ATTTCACTTATATCATGTTTGAAGTGCCCCTTTTCATACTTATTTCACTTATATCATGTTTGAAGTGCCCCTTTTCATACTTATTTCACTTATATCATGTTTGAAGTGCCCCTTTTCAGTAATCAACGATCATACAAAATGTATCCCTGCCCCCCCCTCCAAGCCGACCGTAAATACAGGTCGGCCATGTACCACCCTTCAAACAACTGCGCTTTGAAAAGTCTATGCATTTCCCTGGGCAGTGAATGCCCTGGTCGGGATGCCAGTCCACCACAGGGCACACTCCCATGAAGCACAATGAACCCAGAAAAATCCTCCCTAAATTCAGGGACAACATTCATACCTCATCCACCATCCATCCAATCCTTATAACAAATTCTAAAGGGATCGCTTAACATTAAAAGAACATTTATTTTAACGTTACATGAAGAAACGTCTCTCTGACTCCGTAATGTTGCTATAGCTGCATACTTTAAATGACTTTTACAAATACCGAAAATACAAATGTTTTAACGGCACAGGCGTTTGAAATGCAGCTAATGCCTGACTAGACATTAACCATCTGCTTTTCCGTGTCTTGAGGGAACATGTATGTGCTCCTCCAGGACTGTTTGTCAAAGCCTGGTGTCCCAACCCAAGGATGCTGACCCACTTGCTATATACACATGGCTTGTTTATTGAGCAACATCAGCCAATTCTGCCCCAGATAGCTCTTTGAAATTGTCCCATGTGTCAGCTTCCACAGGGCTTTGAGAAGAAGCATTTCCCGTTTCCATGCTATATAGAGTGACTGTGTGTCGTACAATATATGCAGATCCTATTTTAGGAGACCATTTAGGATTCTCAATCTCAAAGCTTTGGATGTTATTATTGGATTATCATGGGACTATTTTAGGATTATTACGATGAAAGATATGGTATTAAACACTGTCTTTTACACTGACAAATCCTTGGAGTGAGTCTACAGAAAAATCCTCTCTTGTGTGTTTCTACGCCACACATAAACTGGCGAATAACAGCCAACATTGTGCTTTAAACTGATACTTCTCTCCTGGATTTTCACCATGTACAGTCCAAAAGCAACTATACATCGCTTTTCATCTCTCCTTGTTTTTCTACAGCATTTATTAAAAAGTTTCATGAATCTGGAAAAGAGGTTAAATATTCTGCTGTCCACATTCCATTTTTGTGCTCTGCTTTTCTGCTCATTGTCTGAGGATTTGCAGAGGTTTAAAAGGTCTGAAAAGAAATATTATTGAAGATTTGTTTCCTGTTTTCTAGACAATTACTGAACACTTTGTTTCAGTTGGGATCAGGGGTCAAACTCAGATCAGTGCTCTTCTTTCCCCCAGTCTGGACTGAAGTAGCTTCTGGATGATGGATGTCGGAGCTGGTGTGCAATAGCTTAACCAGAAATACTGCAAAGAAGAGATCAAAGGTGCCCAGTCTTCAGACATACCAAGCACACTGTCTTCAGATATACAAACAAATCATTTTTTGAATAGCTTTCCATTGTCAGGCACACACTTCCCATATGAAAACATACCCTTCCGTTTGAGCTGATATATATTACAGGCATTTGAACTGTTGGAACTGAGGAGACTCAGCTGTTTGTCTTGTGCTTCTCTGCTTGTTCTTCAATAGAAGAAAAAATGTGGAGAAAAACCTACAGTATCTCCCTGCACTTAAATGACTCTGGTCCCCCGAATATCTCTGCTATAAAGAAAGAACAACATTGCTGACAGTTGCAGTGACACGACTATCAAACTTATGCAGCAATGATGAGCGACGATGCTGAAGAATATAAAATGATCCATAGCTATTTAATGCAGGTCATGGGGAGCACTGCTGTCAGATCATTCATAACTAAGATATTGTACAATTTCAAAAAGTGAAGCAAGTGGCAAGTAGCACTGTCATGAACTGTCCAGTTAAACATAAATCATATTAAAGCAAAATATTACGCATTACGGAAATATACTTTTGTGCAGCCATACGGCATGCACATGCAGAATTAATATAAGTGTAATTCTAGCTTCTTTTTATTCCTATCATGTTTTTAATTCCCACTTTTCTGGCACATAGCTTAGACCGCCCTTCCCTGCTACATCAGCACCAAATTTCAGACAGAACCTGTCTGAGACAAAGCAAACTAGCGCAAAATCTTGTGTTTAATCATCTTGCAGTTTCTGCTCTGAAATGAAAACAAAGCCCAGTTGGGTTTACAGTGTCATACACAGGGGCTGCAGAAAAAACATGCAATGTACCAGAAAATGCGCAGTTACTCAAGGCTGGCCTTGAATAGATGAGTGTGATACAAATATCAGTCAGTGCAGCCAAAAGGAATATTAACTTTATTAAATCTTTAAATATTTTTACTTTAATAAATCAGAACACTAAGTGACTAAATATATTGACAATTAATATATAAGAAAAATATTTTCTTGGCCTGAGGGCAATATTCATAAACTGAAGCAAGGCATACATTATAACATAATTAATTATAATTATATATATAATGCCCCCCCAATATATAGAATAATTATGGCCTGCCCCCCAACCCCTAGTGTTGACTCCATGGCCATGGCTTTCAACACAAGCATTAAGTTAACTCATGAAAGATAAATGAATTTTCAATGAAACTATTGCATGTAAATATGTAGTGTTTGTCTTAATTGCAATATATTTTGTATATGTACACTATACATGGGCCAGGCTTATATTGCAGAATATTGAAAAATATAAGCACTAGTGTTGAATAGAAACCGCCCAACCCAACCCGCAAAAATACGTGTGGATGACGCAAAACCCGACCCGACCCTAGGTAAAAAAAAAAAACACCAATGAACCTGTATTGCCATGGAACCTACCAAAGAAGTGTCATTTCAACCAAGGAGACTTCAATAGAGAGTTGACATGAGTGTTTGTTTGGTTAAACAATTATAATGAGTATGAGAAGAGTGATTTGGCAAAGCCCGTCTCTTGGTCGTCGGTTCCATCAACTCTGAAACCGACAGATCTGGCTGAGCGACCAGGCAGGAGGCGAAGGAGCCAATCCCAGACCAGGACAGGGTGACAAATCTGACTGCGCGACCATGCAGGAAGCGAAGGAGTCAACGCCGGAAGAGGACGGGGTGACAAATATGACTGGGCGACCATGCAGGAAGCGAAGGAGCCAAGCCCGGAACAGGACGGGGAGCCGAAGGTGGTGGAGGGGAGGAGGCGGGCAAACCGAATACTTGTGACGGCAAAGAAGTGGGTTGGCCTTATTCTTTATATAGAACTTCGACTGCTGTGATTGGACACGTTGGCCTTCATTAGATCTCCTTGTTTGAACTTTCATATTCACTTTCATTTGTGACACTGTAACCCATAGATGACATAGATTTGTGCTAGATTCGCATTGAACAGGGTTCCCCAAGTTCTGGCAGAATAAATTTTCATGACTTTTCCAAAACTTTTCCAGTACCATATGAAATGTTTCAAAAACCCAGAAGTTTGCTTTGATTTGATGCCAATGCAGTTTCACAAAGTAATTGTCCTTCCTCGATCGTCCACTCCTTCCGTGTACCACGACCCCTCGTCAATCTCGTGTGGAATCCTCGTGTGAGCAGCTGTTTCTGGTTGTTGTCATTAGTCCTCTGTATTTAGTCCGCGTTTCAGTTTGTTTTCCCAGTCCGGTCATTGTAACATCACTGCATGTTTTCTAGGCAAGTATAATTAAATCAATGTAAAGGCAGTGCTCAAATTAATAAAAAAATGTTCACAGAATCTACAAAATTCATACACACATGGACGATTCTTTCACTACATCTGCACAATCCTCCAATCCGGCCATGGTGGTAAAACTAGCTAATTTTGTTTCTCGCAGTTGTATTGTTCGGGCTTGTTTTACTATCAGTACAGTCATTTCCGGGTCACGGCGTTTGTACCAAACGATTAAAAACGAAATCAGACATGAGCCGTCGTTATCCGTTTTTTCCATTTCTGATTTGAGCACAAAATGGGAAATCGGAAAACGAGCCATTATCCGTTTTGTCGTTTTGGTTTTGGAAACAAAAACAGAAAATACGAGTGGTTTTCCATTTTTTTTGTTTTGGTTTCATATTGAAAAATGGATGAATGAATGATACACGGATTAATCTGCTTACCTAATAAACACAGATGGTGGACAACATTCGCCAATGTGTAAATAGCATTCAAATATCAAGAAAATTTATCCCCGTTTACAGCACGTTTTCATCGATAATGGAATGCGTTTTGTAAGCTTTTGACCCGCCCGCCCACACCCACAATATTTTAAAAATGCCTGCCCTAAAACCGCCCGTACTCGCGAGTCACAGGTCGACCCGCGCATCACTAATAAGCACCAGTTTCCCATATATGGAAATGTATAATATACTGAATCGTATTTTCCCATGTATTTCCATATATTTCTATTTCTTAAGGGATGTTTATTCATTGCTCATGTGTGCGTGAGTGGGGGCATGTATGAGCACTTCAGCAGACTGGCACCACATCCAGGGTGCCCCGTAGCTTAGCACCCCATGCTACCTGGGGTAGACTTTAGGGTCACTGAGAAGTATAAATGGTTCTGAAATTCATGGATGGTTATTTATACTCATGTACAGAAATCAGGGACAGGGGCACTGACCCCATCCGAAAGCTCCCATGTCACTCACCGAATCAAAACATCATCGGCTAAAGGTAACACTGGCCCCACCATATGAATTATAGACCATCTTATGCCTCTCCCAATTAAAAAAAAAAATCCTAGAACTGCCCCAAAGTAAAATGAGACAGAAATTATCCACTTCATCAGTTGAATTGTAACTCTCATCACACAATAAAGGTACATTTGCCACACACTGTATTGTCAAGGGGCCCAGGCAACATCTGTAAGCTGCGGGAAGTGGCCTTTGTTCTCACCAGAAGGAGATTCAGGCAATTATAAAGAGGACTGTAGATTTCATACGAACAGCGATGAGGTGAACGCAGTTACATTCCTCTCCTCTTTCTCATTCTCAATAGTAATTCAAGAGGCTCTAAAAGGTTCCCCAAGTCTCCATCTGACCACCGACTCTTTTTTCTTAAATGGCTATAATTCAGCTTACCGTAAAAAAAAGCCTTGTCTGAAAGCTGCTTACCTTTGATGTGTGTAACTTGCAACAAAATATGAATGAACTGCCTGAATTAAAATGACTACAACATGGCTATTAATATCGTATAGAGTAGTAGTAAAGAAGGCATGTCTTCTGAGTACACAGCTACCAGATCCAGCCAACACAGAGCATTTAATAATGCATTGTAAACCATTTCCAGATCCTGTAAATTCAGAACACAATATGTGTTATCATGCCGTAGAGATTTAACACTTCTAAAGGTGTCATTTGAATGTCTGTTGCTAATGAGAGAGAGCATAGAGCAATTGTTGTCTTATCCTTGGCCTTTTTGATATATTGACCATACTGTCACGTCCTGCATCCCTTCCCCCTTGCTCTCTAACGAGCCACACCTGTTGCTTGCTTAATCGTACCTCTGGTTACAGCCCTCGTCTGGATCCCCCCAGGTGCCTCTCGTCTGCTCCCTCATCAGTGATGTATTTAGTGCCTCCCTCTCTTGAGCTCCCCAGTGCAGTCAATGATGTTGCTGCCTGTGCTCCCCATTGTCCCCATTGTCCCCATTGCTCTTGCCTGGTACTCCCTACCCTGTTTTGACCCCTTGTAGCCTGTTTCCTTTGCCCTGTGTGTAGTTTCCTTTAATAAAGTCCCTTTTGGTTTTCCCCCACGCCTGCCTTCTCTATTGTCCTTGCCTTTGACATGACACATACTATGAATCAATAACAAATATTAACTATTACTACACATATATCCTTTACATAGTTACTTACACATATTACACATCAACTACGGAAACCTGTTAGGTACATGACAGTTTTCAGTAATACTGTCTAGTACTTTTACAGTTAAAATGCAAAAATAATTAAAATGCAAAGAACAAGCTGACCTTTATAAACAGAGCTCTCACATTTACACAAGAAACAGGCAATAAAAAGTATCTGACACTGAAGATATCTGGCACAGAGCACCCAGTTTACTGATTCATTAAGCCAAAAATCTGTTAACTATTATTATCTGTTAATGGTGTTTTTAGCATATTCACCTGTAAATAATAAATAACATGAACTCACCTGTGAATAATGGCAGGTAGTGGGTATTATTCTTGCTCATTAACAATTACCATGGGTGATTTGACAGCCAACCCCCTTAGGAAAGTGAATGATCTGGCATATTTGTTTGTGTAATTTGTGTATTATCATTTACAGCCAGTTTTGTTCCTTTTGTTCCGATTCAGTGGCATTGTATTTCATTAGTGCCGTAATGCCCATCTGTTATGCATGAAGTCCTGAGGAATAACTCTACTTTCTCTTACTTCACATTCATTAACACCAAAATAATTTGTTAATGTAAGTAGATACACCATGAAAATAAAATAATCAGCAACCTTTCCTATGAATAACTTAATGTATGTGGCACTACCCCTGAGCAGAATGCCAACTCTGAGGGTCAGCAAGACTAGGATTGAGAAGCTCTAATTGATTTAAACACCTACAGCTTTGTTCTTAAGGTACCTCACGTAGCCTGGTATATTACTAAGAGAATAACAGCTGAAATTGCTCCTGACTGCTTTACTGCTTTGGTGTCTGCTAGTTGGCTTGGTGAAATTCTCTAGGGTCCTTATGTTTGCTGAAATGGCTGAAAACAGGTTAATAGTTCAGTAGCTCAGCAAAACACTATAATATTTGGTATCTGATCAAGCAGCTGAATGGAACAATACATTTACATTAAGCTCTACATAATAGTGAAACCCTCCCAAGAGACTAGAAACTGGAAACCAATAGCTGATGTGATCGGTCTTAGAATGTGCAGAGCAACGTTACACAACGATAAACACTCCAATGTCAATGTCAATAGAGAAGGAGCTATACAGTGTATTACAAAATTAAATGTTGTAATAATCCAAAATAAGATGAGCTATTCAATCAACAGAATGCTTCATGATTGGTTTCTTGAAGGTTGAGTAGTCATCTTCTGGGCATTCTCTTGACAATCTCTCACAGATTGTCCTCTTGCCAGTCCTCCCTGGATTTTGGCCACAATCCTGTCCTCCTATCGAATGTGATTGTAACCACCAGACACATCTGGTCTGTATTCTTCCTGGATGGCTCTGTGGCTGTACATGGGAAGACCACAGTTGCTGCCCTTTCAACAGAGCTTGGTGGAGTTATTTGCCAGAATTTTTAAGTTTTGTTTAATCTGTCTATAGATTTATTATTTGTGTAATGCTGTGGAACATCTACTGTATATATTCTTGGCTTGGGACAGGAAGCAAAGTCTTTTTTTTGCAGAAAAGGGGTTTCCTCTGTGGTGATCTCCAATGAACACCCTACTTGTTTGCTTTGTGACTATGTGCTTGGTTTAAACTGTTTGCCCAGAAACATAATTATCCGTCAGTTTATTCTCCAACCACTTATCTTCATCAGGGTCACAGAGTGAATAATATATATGGAAAAGTGAAACATATGAAAAAATATGTGCATGTAATGTATCATGACCAGTCTCATTTAGTTTTGACCTTTTTATATTATGATATTTAAGGGGCTATTCATGCAGAAATCCTGATAATTTCAATGGTTTTACAAAGTTCTTGTGACAGATATACAGTAAAAGACATTCCACCAGGTTATTCAGTCTGTTCTCAGGCTTCTCAGTGACCTGGTCATGGCGGCAATAACACGGTCCTTTCATCTTGCTGTTGGTCATCCTATTCCTCTTTTCAACTTTTACGGCAATTAGGGTCTTCCTCAATGCGCTGGGTCTTTTTTATGATACCCAAAATAGCACAGGTTCAATCTGGTCATATGTGTTTCAGATGAAAGTTCAGGCTTGATCTACTTGTTTATTTTTACTTAGTCCATCATATTCACCTGCATCATAGCTTCAAAAGTCTGCCCATCCTGAATCTTCCTTGTCCAGCATTCAGCATTCAGAGTCACAGAAACCCTATTCTGATCTTCGTTCTTAGTTCCATCAGTTATTTCACTTGCATACTAGGCTCTTCTCAGCTCTGCTAAGTGCCAAACAGTAACATGTTTCTTAACCTGGTGCTTGAAAACACTAAAGTGAGCTGTTCTTCACATTGTCATAACCTTTGTCCTCTACACATTCAACCACTGAGATCTTTTCGATCTGTTCTTTTACCTTACAAATATCTTCAGACTGTCTTTGTTTTCTGCTATAATCATGCTGTCATCAGCTTATCACTGGATGTGATGTTTATTTGAACAATCCAGTCCATAACTCTTTTCTTCTGTTCCAGCTTTTCAATTATGTGTTATATTTTCTCCATATTCTATTCAGACTGCTTTCTTATCCACACAGAAATATACCCATTTTTCTGAAAAGTCCTATAGTGTGACATAGCCAACACCATGGAATGCTTTGCGGTAATCGGGGTGGGATTTTGAGAGAAAATCTATTGGGAGGTGAAGTTACTCTTCTATGGTACACAGTGGGTTTGAGGCTCTAAATTCGGTAAACACGTAAGAGCAGGTTTCATTAGGCTGGAGTTCTGGAGGCCGGAGAGAAAGCAGCTGGAGAATCGGCGTGAACACTGCACTCTCTCTGTCTCCCGGGAGACAGATGTGGGAGCTCAGACACTTCATTATCACAGCACTATGGTCCCTTCTGTGAGGTGCTGCATCCGCTCCTTTTATTTTGCACCCTTATGAACCAATTACCAAACATGGAAGGGGTTTAGTTCATTCATCCATTCGACGTCCCTTGTGATATGAATCTCAGGCCCTCCAGAGGGTGTCAGAAAGTCAGACAAGTAGCAAAACTCACTGTTATTATAAGAGAATTGTGTTGTGCGAAAGGTTAAATGCAATTCATATGGAATGGACTACAGTTTGATATTGGAATTACAAAGGAAGAAAAGATGCAGTTTTTGAAGAGACAAATGTACAAAACACTCTGCACACAGAAGCACCTTATAGTATAGACAACATAAAGCATCTGTTTTGGGGTTACTGTCAAAGCAACAGATAAATACAAATAAATGTGTACAGACCCTGGACTCAACTGACAAATGTCACGATTCAACTAGAAGAATAATAAATATAATAGAGTCCCGCTTCTAACAGTCGGCAACTCTGTCACACTCCTCTCTAACAGCCCTAAAACCAGTTTTCACTTGTTCAAATATTATGCCTAATGAGTAGTAAGTCAAACGATCATAAAAGGTCCAAAGTATGGAAAGCAACACAAGATACCACACACAGAAAACTAGATATAATCAAAGTACATCCATCAATTTAAACAACTATGACAACCTTGCTGCCCCCCAAGCTCATAGGTGACCGTCAGTCTTTAACCTCCACTGGTGTAAAATGCGTCACCTGCATGTACTTGTGGATGTTCCGTCTGTCAGCCAATCATAGATACTGCAGGTAAGTGCTGATCATGGACACCTGCTAGTCTGCCACACTCCATTAGAGATACAGCAGTCATCTGTGATGTAGAGGGTTCTGTCACTTCTAAGCTGTAACTCTAGAATATGCCCCTATAACAGTGCAGAATGTGTGTAACATGCAGATATACACACTGGTTATTGAGTCAGCTCATCTCTTTTAAGATTACTGAATTTGAATAAGGTGATGGGTATAGAAAACCATAAACAAGCACACCAAATGTAATCCATGCTCACTTATTACCTCTGTGCACACACTAAATCTCATTTCTCAATGAGATCCAATTCCTTTAGATTTCCCATCTGTTTTAACAGCAGCATACTAGAATAATAATGAGGTTGTTACCCATTGCATGTATAATCATTGCATATTTAACAAAGCATCATACCTAAAACCACATTAAGTCCTAACATTTTGTGCCTGTATTTTAATTAAATTGGTGGCAAAATTGTATTTGAGGGGACATGAATAGTAGTGCATGCTTATCTAATGCATCAATTAACCAGTAATTCAGTCTTAGTTATGTGCTAATCACATGTTCATTCATCAATAATCAATCATGATAGTTCATGTATTTCTTGCAGAAACTTTATTTATATGATTTGTTCTTGAGTAGTACCTTTTAAATAGTGTTCTGTGATTTTACTTCATTCCTCAGAAGATTTCATCAGCACCATGTACTAGAAGAAGGTCACTTTTATGAAAATCAAGAAACAGAAACATAGTTTTTATATATAAAATTTGGATAACCTTTTTACTTTCTTATTTCCAAGTTTTTATTTCCAGTTCTTCTTTCTGGAACACCATTAAGCTGATGCCAGAAAACTTTTGTGGTTGTTGTTGAGTCCAACTTTATGGCTTTGTCCCATTTGCCCCACCAAGTATACACTTGCCCACCACCACACTTGGCAGGTGCATTCACACACTTAGCAGAAGTATCTAAGGGAATTCTGTCCTTCAAAGCCAAGTGCAGTGTGCTTAATGTGCACTTTATCCACACTGCTTTATCCAAATAGCAGTCTTCGGCTAAGTATATTGACCATAATGCACCACATTAACAACTAATCAAACACGAGAAAGTCTGGAAACTGATTACTTTTCATTTGTATGAGCATTTGGCAGCTCATTGATGTTATGTTTCACTAGAGGAAAACTTTTAAATTTCAGTTTTTAGTCTTAGGTTTGAGTCTTCGGTTGAGTCTTAGGTTTTTGTGGTTTTTATGTTGCCATAGCAATTGATGATGAACTCAGACCAACAGATGCTCCAACTAATCTGGCTCAGCTGAGACTGATTAGACTGACGACCTTAGTAAGGACAAGCCAGATGTGTGGATCAGTGTGTTTAGAGTGAGATGGCACTGTTGGCTCTTTTGGTGCTTGCTTTTGCTGTGCCCGTAGTAGCGATGCAGTCAAGACCACCTAAACCAAGACCAAAATGTATCTAGACTGAGACAAGACCAAGACTAAGGCAAGGAGATACCGACACAAGACCACAGCAAGACCAAGACCAAGTAGGGGCTAGACTACAGTGGCTTGCAAAAGCATTCGGCCCACGTGAACTTTTCCACATTTTGACACATTACAGCCACAAACATGAATCTATTTTATTGGAATTCCATGGGAAAGTCCATTTTCACTAGAGCACATGTCTGGATTGTGCTGACACTGACCGAGGAGCTACAGCCTTTTATTTATAATGTGGGATGGTGTTCACTAAGGAAATACAACTAAAATACTTCTCTTCACGTTAGGATAACAGCAAATTAAAATTAGCAGTAGCTTTGAAAATTACAAAATGTCACTCATTTTGATCACTACTGTGCCTCATTAATTTACTTTCAATAAAGGAATGATAGCTCATTGATTTTTTTATAAAAGTTGTTGTGTAATAGTCTAGGATTTTTGTATCAGCCGATTTTGCTGTCTTCTTTTATTACATTTATATTTATGTATATCATTTATATTTGAAAGACTTGATTTGTTTAAAATGTTTCTGTCCGTTACAGTTCATCCTTCAATCTGTGTTCCATAATTGCTTATGCAGTGCAGTTTCACATGAGCCAGGAAACACCAGACACCATGCATGGGATGGCAGTCTATCGCAGGATACACAGAGACACATACTCGTACACACATACATAAGTCCGAGAAACTGATGTCTGTCACGGGGCACAGAGAGACACACACTAGGGGCAAGTTATAGAGACTGATATCATTACTTATAGAGACTGATATCATTAATTATAGAGACTGATATCATTAGTTATAGAGACTGATATCATTAGCTACACATTTTTGGACTGTGAGAGGAAACCAAAGTACTCAGAGCAAAGCCAATGCACGTGTACACACACACCTACATAAACACACCTGTGCACACACACAGATACACACGTGTACACACACACATACACAAACACACGTGTGCACACACACGCATACACAAACACACATTTGCATTCATTGTTTCTATGGGTATAACCCTAATCCCATCAATGACAACCTTAACCCCTACCCAGCCCTAAGCTTAACCAGAATACACCCCCCCCCACACACACACGCACGCACGCACACACACAGAGCACAAAATATAAATCAAATCACTTTTATTGTCACGTCACTTGTTACCAGTACACAGGTACTGTACTTGTGAATGAAATGCTTGTGTGCAAAGCCTCTCGAAGCAGCCGTAGTCTGACACAAATTAACAATCAATATATGTAGCAATATATAAAACATAAAACATTTGACAGATCTATGTCTGTACAAAGTATATGCACTTGTATAATAAGAATCCACAGTTAAATAATGCGCAGTAGAGCATCATGGTAAATGGCTGAATGTCAGTGCCTGTGGTTAATGATCAGAGTTTAGCAGTCTGATGGCCTGGTGGAAGAAACTGTCCCTCAGTCTGCTGGTCAGGGACCGGATGCTGCACTGCACTGCTGTCTCTCTGACAGTAGCAGGCTGCACAGTTTATGGCCGGGGTGACTGGAGTCTCTGATGACCTTCCATGCTTCCGTGCCTCTTGATGTAGATGGAGGGAGGGAAGCTCACCTCCTGTAATCCCCTCAGAACAGCACACCACTCTCTGCAGAGCTTTGCGGCTGTAGGCGGGGAGGTTGGCGCACCCGGTAAGGATGCTTTCAATGCCACAGCTGTAAACGGTCCTGAGGATGAGGGGCGCGTTCCAAACCTCCTCTCTGTACTCCGTCTCATCGCTTTTGGTGCCGAGACCCACCGCCGCGGTGTCGTCTGCGAACTTCACGATGATGTTGGAGCTGTTAGTGGCTGAGCAGCCGTGGGTGTAAAGTGAGGATAGGAGAGGGCTCAGTAAACATCCCTGGGGAGCACCGGTGTTCAGTATCACTGAGGGTGAGTCTGACCACCTGGCATCTGTCCAACAGGAAGTTGAGGATCCAGCTGCACTGGGTGCTGCTCAAGCCCAGGTCCCACAGTTCCCAGTCCACCCTTGAGGGAGCAATGGTGTTGAACGCTGAGCTGTAACCTACAAACAACATTCTCACATATGTGTCCCTCTTCTCCAGGTGGGATAGTGTCATCGGTGGACCTATTGCGGCACTATGCAAATTGCAGTGGATCCAGTGAGTCAGGGAGTGTAGAGTAGATGAAGTCCTTCAGCAGCCTCTCAAAGCATTTGCTTACAATGGAGGTCAGGGCAACTGGTCCAAGTCATTCAGTGATGTGATTGCGGAAGACTTGGGTACAGGGATGATGGTGGTCGATTTGAAGCAGACAGGAACCACAGACAGGGAGAGGGAGAAGCTGAAGACGTTCACGAACACTCCAGCCAGCTGAGCATCTCCAACCTCTCCCTCTTCCTTTCGTAGGAAACTAGGAATCAAAGAATCTTTGTATTCTTTCTGCTTCTCCCATTAAGGGTCCCCACAGCGGATCATTTGTGTCCAAACCTTCCCTTTCACTCACAAATCACTCCTGCCACTCTGGATGAAAAACTACAAAGCCAACATCAGGAAAAAAACTGAACATTATTCTCTGGCAAGCAAAAAGATACTGTTTTGGTAAGGTGAGGAAAAAATGGCGACAGAGACTGGGCTAACTGGGGAAAAAAAGATAAAGTAAAAAAACTGATCACCTGACCAAAAGATAAATGACCTAATAATGAAGAAATACAGGATAAAAATATCTTTTGGCAAGGAAGTTTTATTTAAAAAAAATTTTAATAAGAAAATAAATTACTGATTTTTTTTTCAAACTGATTATAGGTTAAATAGATAAGCTAATCACAATATTTTTAGAAAAAAATTATTCAGAGCACATCAGCTTGTAGTAAAATGGCACTTCACATTTTTTTCCTGTAAAATAATCTGTATTTAGTTGTGTAATTCTAATTTAAGGGCAATTTTTCAGATTTATTATTAAAACAATACAAATTTTGTCCTGTTGGATGGATGGATGGATGGATGGATGGATGGATGGATGGATTGATGGATGGATGGATGGATTTTTTTGCATAAGGAATCTCTATTTTCTGAAAAGAGAGTAATTGAAGTCATAAAACTTAATAAACATACATTTCCACTGAATTTTACTGTTTTAACACCTGCATGTGAATTATAATTTTAAATACACAAAGCACACAGACACAGCTCTTGCCCATTGAGCCTTGGATTAGATTCGTCTGTCAGGCTACTCAAGTAGCCTGAGACTTGTGACATCAAAATTTGGTCATGTGCTGGTCCTGTGACACGGCTGAAGAACAGCCCCAAGTGCAACTCAGGCAAAGTGGTAACTCTAAACTGCCTTTAGTTAATGGCTTTGTGAATGAATTGTTGTTGAACACCAATGGATATGAATTGGCCAGGAATAAATTCCTCATGCAGTACTGTGAAGGTCACATCAATATATTTCTAGATAACAATGGTTGGGTGGCTAATATAAAGTGGAAAATATGTGTATCTGAACTACACTTTATATGTGTGTTTCTTTGACGGTTATATACATTCTTTTAAAGGGCAATGAATGTCAGGCCAACGTAAAAATGAAAAACAGACGAGGTGACATAATCAGACTCCCAGAGGAATTGTGCTTTTGTAAATGGTTATTACTGCTCTGGATATTAGCTATATAAACTGGTGTAATTTTTTTCAGAGAAGAAAATAGGTAGAAATTTGCACAATGAAATTAATGAGCCGCAGATTTAAAAGTATGTCAGTTTGGGATAATGTTCAGGTCTCATTATTGCATAAGAATTTGAGACAAATGTGTCCTGATTTCACCGAATGCAGGTGCTGATGCATGCATTCATAATCATGTTTGATTAAAATTATATTAGTTATAATGCACTATGATTTATCGGTGTGAGGAAGCCCGCGTGCATCAGGGTAGCTAAGAGCTATGTGTTTCTAGTAGATTGTCAGTTCAATCAGGATCACCCATGGCAGACTGGTCTCAGCAAAAGTACTAAGGAATTATGAATTCAAAGATATAAGGAAAGGCAAAGACTAATATTACAACACCTGCAATAGACCCAAGACACTAGAAATAAGTTGTAGCTCTGACTGGGTGGGCAAAAGGACATCAGTGGGCAAATATTTATAGATGGAACAGCAAAGATTAAGTAGAGAGGAATATACAGCAATGACATCGGCAACCAAGATGCATTTAATGAATTTGGTAATACTTTACTTAATGTTTTTAGTAATTTAGTGGGAATAGAGTATTCTGGTGGATGGAATCATCCCGTGTTTGTAGATGCTAACTTGCAATAAGCTGTGTTAATGTTATAAGCTTCCGTTTAATTTAGTGGGGAGACAGCTGACCGAGTGGCTTCCAGGTTTGTATGTTCTAGCACACAGGTTATGTGCTGGAGTGAGTTGATGATTATCTTTTGAAATGCTTTCTTCAGAGCTCATGTTAGAATGGTTGTAAAAATATATTCTGAATGTATGTTTTCTCGTGAACTAATGTACTTCACTGACGTAACTATACAAGAGCAGATTAAGAAATGTGTGTAGGGTGGCACTTTCTGCTGGGGGATTTTGGGCTTGGGTGGTGCTTTACTGGTCCGCGGCTCTTGTTATGGGTTGCTGCTGCTTGCTGTGGGTTGGCGGTGGGGTCGCTGTGGCTTCACATGGCTGCCTCGCGTTTGGTGGGTTGTCTGTTGGTGGGTGATGGTTCTCAGTTGCTTTGTTGTGCCAGCTAATTTGGCGGCACGTCGGTTGATGTATGGGGTGGCTGTGGGCTGGTGTCCCGTGGCTGCTGGCCTGCTGGGTGTAGGGTGGCTGTGTGGGACTATGATTGTTTTATTATTTGTATTTTATTTTCTTTATTAGGTGCTGGCCAATGTTGTCTAGAGACGTCTAATGTGCCCTGTCCATTAGATCAAATTGTAGTAGGTCTTGAACTAAGTTTTCCTTTCATGTAATCATTTATGTAGAACAGTTATTTCAAAACCTCAAAATTATACATATTAATGCTGTTTTTAATGAGTGCAATTGGGAAATAAAGACCCACAAGAAAAATGAGATTTTCTTGTGTGTCCGGTCACATCATTTATGATTAGGCCACAGCTATGCTTGATGGTAGATGGTCCCTTTTGAAAACTCTGTTATCTGTGGTGTGAGTTAAGCTTGCAGTAAAGTTTCCTGAGTTTGAAAGCTACATTATGAACTGCCATCCTTGCCTGGACATGACTACATTATGCAATTTCCTCTTTGTCATGTCCAAAAGATTCCAATAAAAATTACTGAATGAAGATTAAATCCGTACATAGAAAAAGAATTGATGTACAAGCTGGAAGGCAGAGGAACAAGAGACATGATAGACTTGAGATTGATGAAACATTGAAAGTAATAGAACATAAAGAAGATTTAAAAACACTTATAAGGAATGTATTGACGTTTTTGATTTATGGTGCTGGCCAAGACTTTTAACAGTGCCAAGGTCCGCTTGGAAAACAAATGTTTACATATTAAATAAATCAAGTCTGAATTTTCACTTGTTGCACAAATCGGTCCATCCATGTGGATGGACTCAGTTATATCAGCAATGAACATGGCATTTGGAGGCCTATTGACCCAGACATTAGAAAGAACATTCTGGAGAAATGTCACATGTATGGTCACTTGGGCTGACATCAACTTGCCAGCACTGTGTCACGAGGGGCAGCACAGGGAACACAGGATCCAGAGATGCGGGTATCCACCAGGGTTTTATTCTGTGCACGGAGGGACAGAGGTATACTGGATCAGGGGCGAACAGGGCTCGGTCGCTCCGTTTCCCCGTAGGGGGTAACCGGGGCGTCTGGATTAGAAGGGGCAGGCAAGAGTCGTCGTCGAAGGTTCGTGCAGGGGTTCGATTCCAGGAAGGTCCGTCCTACGGTTAGACATGGGACACGACCACATGGGGGAAGGGGAGACGCAGACAGCCGGGGCAGGCAGCGCGGGATGGTCAGGGTCAGGTGCTGGGCTGGAAAGGCAAGGGAGAGAGGCAAGGTGAACACAGGAGGCAAACAGGCAGGGTCAGGGCAAAGGGGAAGACTCAGGACAATGCAATGCTCAGTAATGGCCTTAATCACCAGCTCAATACTTCGCAACGTGCCGGTGTGTCCGTGGGGTTTATATGGGCTGACTGGTGCAGACGTAACACGTCACCTCTGCTGGGTCCCGCCCCTGTGGGCGTGACACATTGTATGTTAGTAATAATTTTTAATTTAGCTCATGACAAGAAAAGGATATTGATTAAAGGCTAGAGCTTCAAATCGTTAAGCGAAATGAGATCATTTAATAATGTGAAATAGGACAGGACAGGCTGTTATAGTTATTGAAGCACGGTGACTTTCTGACATTTAATTTAACTGAAAATAGCAGCAACAATGGTGTTATTTTAGATTATAGTCTGTTTACCTTGTGCTTAATATTAGCCCTGACATTTTTCTGCTTACACTCCATATTAATGGGTTTAGATATGACTGTAAATATGAGACAATATTTTTAAGATATTTGAAGAAAGTATCATGGTAAGCAATGTTTTTGATGTTTGGGCTGAAGAAAATGACGCATGGATATCACAGATCCATCTTTGTGAAAGACAAAAAAGTTTCATATTCAATTTCTAAACCAATCCTTTGTATATGCCTATGACAAAAACTCTAATCAGGGCAAAGTGATAATCTCATTAATCATCCTTATATAAAATAAGGAATCTTTTTTTAAAAACCTAAAGATTCTTCTTTCTTGGTCAACATTAATAAAGATTGTATACTTCTGAATAAACCATGTCTAAAAGCACCTCTTATTCAGTGAGTCAAGAGGTTTTCTTGTAGTAGTAATAATGTATTCACACCAAAGACATAAATAAGGATTTTAAGCCATCCTGCAAGGCTTAAGGTTCAGGATCAGCCTGCCGCCTTGCAGTCTGTAGTGATTATGCTGGCTTGTCATCGTTAGGGAGCAGATTCCTGTCAGTGTTTATCTGAGTTTTCTGGTAGACTAGCCTCACGGGAGTCCTGCAGGTTTAATCACTCTCCGACAGAAACACCAACATTTTTCAGTGGTATAACAACAACACTGCTGTATATATATATTTTTTTTTACCAAATTCTGCACATTAGACAGTCAAAATGCTTTTCACACACTTGCTCTATTTGACTATGCAAAAAATATAAAACATGTATGGACTGAAGAAGTGAGGTGGAAGAAAGGTTCATTATTGCATGTAATTTATTATTCAGAATATTGAAATTATTTTTAAGAACTCCGATAACACTTTACTTGCGATGGCAGAAATAATTCTGTATTATACTCTTACTTATGTATTAAGTAACCACAAACTAAGACTTAGTTACATACTGATCGCATGTTCATTCTTCATTAATGAATCATGAGATCTTTTATCTCAAGCGGTTACTATCTTTGTTCACCATTTGTACTTCAGTAGCAACTGAGTACCTACTATGTAATTGTGTCCTGTCAAATAAAGTGTTACCAGAACTCCAGACTACGAACCTCACTCTGGTTCTTGATTAGCAAGGTAACACATTTAACGTGAAGTACCAGATTTTACTGTAAAATAGAAATAACGGTAATGAACCTTAAAAATCAGCGAAGAAACAAGTTTTTCTGCACATGGAACATGAACGTGGTCTTCTGAGTCCAGTGAAAATTTTAAAAAAAATTGTTGAAGTACATATATTGTCTTTATTTGGTAATCTTGCCACCTGTCTTTATTTTGGTGATCCTTTAGGCTACTGTTGTTCGCAGAAAGTGAAAATGAGATGTTTATGTACAACAGGAGAAACAGCACTTCAAGTGGTCTCTCCCTCGCTCTTTTATTCTCTGCTATCTCGCAGCTGCGGCCACTTTAAGGCACTGTCACCACCAAGCCATTCTGTGTGAGGCTGGGCTACTGACAGACAGCTTTGGGATTTTCCTTTTATCTGGAGTTCTGCAGAAGGTCTAAGTTGCGTTGAAACCTCGTCGCCACCTCCTGCCATAGCGGTATTTTGTTTTTGCCATGTGATCCGCTGCTGCAGGTAGGACTCGGTGGCAGTGAAGGAGATAGAAAACCTGAAAAGCTTAAAAAAATGAAAGTAGTTTAGCCAACACTTTCAAGCTCATTTTGTTACGTGCGACGTGTTGCCTCAAAACAGAATATATATATATATATGTGTGTGTGTGTATGTGTGTGTGCGTGTGTGTGTGCGTGTGTGTCTCAAAGACAATTCAGGACACAATGCAAAAAATGCATTTTTAAGCATGTAAATTGCGATGGATAGTATTTTTATTGATCAGCAGACTTTATGTTTAACTACATTATAAGATGCTTTCACAGCCAAATTTCAGAAGGAATGTTCAATGCACTGCATAGAACTACTAATGCATTACATCTGGATAATGTATTAAAATATATATAGTATATACGTCAATACTTGCTCAAAAGACCATAAATCAATAACTGCTGTCAATGCGTGACAACTTCATGGATCCATGACTGAGGAGTAGTGCACTCATTTACATCTCCAAAAGAAAACTGTTGTCAAGTGAAAGAGAGAGCATGCTCTCTCACTAACCATGACAGGAGCTATTATCAACCATAAACTGCCTTTTTTGAAGCAGTGCTGACTTATTATATATTGGAAAATGTTATTTTTGGTTTTAGATGCATGCGAAGCCATGCAGCGATGCAAGGAGGCATCAGAAAGCAGGGTTCTTGTCGGGGCAATTTTTCATGGAGAAATAGGCCAGTGCTAATATTAACTTGTGCATTTCTACTTTCATTCCACAGGGACAATGTACAGTGCATCTAACTTCCCACCAGCTATCGTGTAGTGACTTGCTTTTAATATCCAAACAATCTCACAGTGCCTGTAACAGAACCAGACACTTTCAGGCAAATACTCACTCATGTCTGCTTCATTATTGCAGCCTAAAAGTCAATACTGAGTCAAAATATGACAATACAAACTCAATTAAAACTTTAATCACCAATTTGGATTTGATGCTCAAGCATACATTAACACAAACATCCCATGGGGTGTGATTCATTGTGCAAACAGGCCTTTACATCTAGTACAAAAACATACTATGCATAAAGAATACAAATGGAAGTACAGTACAAAGAAAAGGATGAGATATATACTAGAATAGAAGGCAGGGAACAATCCAGGATGGGGCGCCAAGCCGTCATCGGCCACGCAAGGAAACAATGATCACCTAAATTGTGCTTCAGTTTCCTTTGTTCTTTTCTGTGTCTGATTTAAAGCTGCTAATTAGAGGTTATATAACTCAGACAAAGAGAGAAAAACAGACCGACATCAGTTACGTATGATGTGCAACAACAGTACATGCATGACAGTCACTTAACATGTATGATGACAGTCAGTGCTACTAAGGCCCTGTACCACCAAACACTGAATGATAAATAAGTGAAAATATAACATTAGTCTAATTTATGCAGTGTTAACACATGAAAGTCCTCGGAGGTTGCCACAGTACGATGGTTGGGCCACACCAATGGCTTCTTACAGAATAGCAGATAAAGTCATGATTGTACCTTCCAAATACACTTGTAATGAGAAAGTAAAAGGTAATATAATTAGTTTCATTGTTACTCTCTACCTTAGATAATTCAGCTTGGGCAGGACTGTAGAAAGTTAATGATGGATGTTCTTAGGTCACTTAATCAAAGAATACTTTTTTATAACAAATTTGCCCCAAAAATCAATAAAGTATGTTTAGTTATAAAAGAATGATTCAGAATGTAGAGTTTAACAATTTAGTATAAATGAAACCTTTTATTATAATGTCAGTAGTACAATTTTATTACAGTTTTATACTCTGGGTAATATTTCTCTGATACATCCCATCACAATTTTGATATTTTAAAGAACTTGTGGGAAACTTAGATTTTCCATATATTAAAAGAAAATTGTATTGAAACAGGACAGCAAATAAACACTTAAATATTTATGTATTTATTTATTAGTAGGGGAACCAAAGGTCCCCTAAAACAGTGTTACAGAGTTTGACATTGTGGGGACCATTTTCTGGTCTCCAAAAATATCTGTGAATGCATTCAAAAAACTAAAAATGCCAAAAATCCAGTATTTTGTTTGATTACTTATGGTTAAAGTTAGGGTTGGGTAGGGGTCATGGTCGTCGTGTTTGGATAAGAGTGTGCGTGTGTGTGTGTGTGTGTGTGGTCATTCCTATCTGGCTGCATTGCATGCCAAGGAGCTCAATAGTTCCTTTTCCTACTACAGTCAAACCTCCCTTATCCGGACACCTCCCTCTACTGGGCAGCTTTAGGCACGCGCATGCGCAAATTAATTTTACACAACCAACATGTCACGTTTCCGCCCGTTCAAGCCTCATGTGGTTGCCACACCCCCTTCATTACCTCCTGTCTGATCCAGATTGTTC
>JABFEB020000041.1:13203417-13214398 GCA_019775895.2 Stomatorhinus ivindoensis
ACGGCCATTTCTTACTTACGGCCATTCTTTACTTACGGCCATTTCTTACTTACGGCCATTCTTTACTTACGGCCATTACTTACTTACGGCCATTCTTTACTTACGGCCATTTCTTACTTACGGCCATTCTTTACTTACGGCCATTACTTACTTACGGGCACCCCTCGGTCCCACTCTGTCTGGATAAGGGAAGTTTGACTGTATTATGTATTAATTCGTCAAATTCTTGCATCATCACAGCTAAGGTACTGGGGTATTTCTGGAGACTATTTTAGGAAGACAGACTGTTTACTATTCAAACCAACAAAATAGACCAAGGAGATTCTTTTTTAGGTCACCTAGTGTCACAGTCAGGCTATTAAAGTAATCTAGGGCACAGTGGGGTCTGCGCTGCGATTGCAGGCAGGACCTGACCACAAAACTGCAGTGTGTGAGATTAAAGCCCAGATATTCCTGCCTGTCAGAGTACAACAGCATGCTTAGCTAACACTGCTTCTGAGCAATGGATGGGGACATCTAGGGCCTCTCTGTGGTTATCCATCCATCCATCCATCCATCCATTTCTTGTAACCACTTGTCCTATCAGGACCATGAAGGGAGTCCAAAGTCTATATTGTGGGTTATGGGCATAAGGCAGGGAAGAATCCAGGATGGATATCTTTAAGTTTTTATTTTTTAAATCAATGTAATCATTTGACAAATTATACAGCAACAAAGAGACCTCCGTGTGAAGTTACTTTGTAAAACCCATGCTTGACCATGCAGAAATACTAAAAATCGCATTGGAAGTTCTAGATCCTAGCACCAGTTGAGATTCATGGAGATTCTCTGAAATTGCAGACCTTACCGGAATCATGGTGGTGCCTCCTGATGCAAAGGAAAATTTCAGAAATTGCATTACAAACTCGGGCAAAATGGCCTGCGCCTGCGGACACTGTAACTGCTGATTCCTCCTGCTGTGCTTTCTATCGCATTTTCTACCTTGATTTTTAACTTCTGTTTTTCAGATTGTTTTTGTTGTCACTTTGCATCAGCTGAGGGATTGTAAGGCACCATTGCTATAAAATGACTGCAGATTAATAGAAACAGATGTTTCCATGTAATGTCATTTTTATAATACTCACCAAAGTGACCTTAATAGTCATAGCATCCTAAAGTTATCGACTTAATTAATCAAAAATAGGAACTGCTGAACTCTTACAGCTTGCAGCTAGTGTACTTTAATGCCATGTTTTGTTTTGATTAAATCTGTGAGATATAAGTACTGTATATCAATGAGGTTATGCTACCGCAGTAATATACAGTTGATTATTATATACTGTAAATACACTGTGGCATTTATTATGTGTAAATTATATCCCACACAATCTTAAAAGCATCCCTGTGACTTGTAAAAACTTAAGGTACTGTAGCCGTATGGGCTCAGTGGATGTCTTGTATAGCACAGTGAATACAACGACTTGATAGAAAGATGGACATGTGGATGGATTTCCAATTTTCCTGGGTGTCTAGGGGTTGGATAGAAACAAGGTCGACACAACATGGGAACAAAACCACAATATCTACTTCAGAAAGAATGTGAAATTATTCCAACCAGAGTCAGAACAGGTATCCGAGTCAGGCGTGTTTAGTTGGGATGAGAAACAATTATATATAGCGATTTACCGTGGCGCAGTGGTAGGCACTGTTACATCGCCCTTTTGGGACCAGGGTTTGGATCTCATGTTCTCATGTGTCATTGGTGGGGTTTCTTCTGGGTGCTCTGGTTTCCCCTACACAGTCCAAAACCATGCTGAGATGAATTGGAGTCGCCAAACTGCCTGTAGGTGTGTGAGTGTGCCCTGTCGTGGTTTGGCCCCCCATCCTGAGTCATCCCCACCTCGTGCTGTACTTTCCAGGATAGGCTCCAGACCCTCCATGACCCTGAACTGGAAAAGCATAAAAAGAAATTGGATGGGCATCAGATTAAAACCCACACAGTTTATTAAGATCTTGTGCCTATACTGTAAGCAGTTTATTTTCATTTCCCCCTAAAGGAATAGTTTAGATTCCAAGCTGATTTTCATTTTACATTGAAAAAGACACTGAAAAAAATTAATGTCAGATACTACTGGCCATGCAGAGCAATACTACAATGCAACAAACATCTATTTCTTGGCATTCTTGTAAGTTAATGTAGATATACAGTGTATATGCACTTTGATACGCACAGAACACATTCATTTTAAAAGCTCAGAGATTCTAATCCTCATTGCGTAATGTGTCATGTAACTTTAATGCTCCATTGCTTAATGTGTCATGTGACTTTAATGTTCCACTGCTTAATGTGTCATATGACTTCATTGCATACGTAGTTTAACAAAACTTGCCTGGCACTTTGGCTGTCACGTGACTGTTGTTCTCGTAGCCACACCAATAATATGCACCAAAGTGACACTGGCAGCACAGAAAGACCCTGCTTGCACACAGCAGCATTCTGAGGCAGCATTAGCCATCTTAACTCATTCATGTCTGACCCATTTCAGCCTACCAGCTATAGACGATAAATAACACATAACTTTGTAAATGCTTTCTGTAGCTGACATATGCTTACAGAGTTGTATATACAGTACACTCATACAGAATCTTTTCTTTGATACATATCAAACGCTATATCCTTCTCTGAAGTCTCTGTGATCTGAAGATTAACATTATGCTCCACAATGCAGTGTTTCCCAACCCAGCCCTTGGGGGCCTCCAGACAATCCTCGTTTTTGCCCCCTCCCAGCTCCCTGCCAGGTTCCAGTGGACCGGGCTGAGAAACACTGCCGTAGTGGTTTGGCCCGGTCTCACATATGCTGTCATTTAAAATTTTCCTATAATAAACTACACATTAAGCCGTCTATTCCCCTTGCTGTTACCATAGTTTTCAGATGTGTTGGTAGTAATGCTGCAAAATAATGCATTACGAAGTAGTGTGTTACAAAGTAATGTATTACTGTAATTTCATTACTTCTGGCAGTAATAATGTAACTAATTACCTTTTCAAATTAAATAAAGCAATTAAAAGTATTGAAATTTATATAGGCTCATTATTAGTTATGTTACTAGTTGGTTTTCTTGTGCGGAAATATTAATGGACAAATTCAGCCTGTTCCTCTAATATTCTGTTTATGATCTAACATCATTCGGTGTTATTGATAGGTGATATTACGGCCAGTGATAGATCAAATTTTACAGTTGTATTGTCTCACACTGTGTCACAGCAGCAACACTAAATTAATATAATTACCCGGGCAGCACGATCAGGGGAGTCGCTACATATTCTGGGCCCCATCTTGGGGCCCCCTTACATTATATATAATTTTATCATCTCCCTATTCAAGGGCCCCTGTAAAGCGCTGGGCCTCCTGAATCTGTCAGGGTATCCGTGCCCCTCCGACACGCCTGGTAACGATATCTCCGTGATACGTCAAAATCTCCCAGCAAAGCATCTCTGTCACAGAGACATTGCTTCTGAACATTAACTTGACATTCCCCTGATGTCTGCCTGAGCAACTTTAACCGTAGTCCAATGTTAATATGATCATTATGCAACGTTTAGCCTATATATATATTTATACTATATATAGCCGTGGAAAAAATTAAGAGACCACTCAATTTTTTTTTATCATCATACAATCATGTTATGAGGTAGGGATGGCCGAAATCATTGATTTTATTTTGATCCGATACCAAGTAATATCAAGGGTCGTATCCCTATACCAGTATTCTGATAATCAGCGCCTGCTCAACTCTGACGATAAAATTTGCTGAACGGGGTTGGGGGGGAACTGATCATTTCCCCAGCTTATGGCTCCCTTTCGCCCCTCTTATGGGTGGTACAGTAATAGTTCATGTTCTGCTCACTATAACAATGTAATCATCTAAATTAACAAGGGGAAAAATTGATTGATTGATTGATTGGTTGATTGATTGATTGGTTGATTTATTGATTGATTGATTGGTTGGTTGGTTGATTATCTTGATTTGTTAAATGACACAACAAGGTGTTGATTAGTTGGGTTGGGTATTGGTCAAAAGAGTAAAAAAAAAGTACATGGGTGTATTGGATAGTTGCTGCAAATACTGGAGTGACTTTAGAAGAGGTTTTGTAAAGCTGATATACTTTAAAAGACTTAAAATAATAGTTTTGCACAGAACTATCATTTAAACAGAATTTTCTTGACTACCTAAGACTTATGCACAGCACTGCATTTCTTGTGTAACTGCTTAAGAATAAACTTACTAAACAAATATAGGATACACTATCGCTTTGTAATTTTATAGCTACTATTGCTGGTTCTGGTTGAAACACTGTATTGTTTGTCCCATATGTTGACAAATTCTCTCTCATTTCCATGACACATCAGGTATGGAATGCAAATGTATTGTTTCAGTAAATAGTGTCAATGAAATGCACATATGCATGCAGAAAGCAGCCACATTTGGCTGGTCATGTGACCATGGTGAGGATAACGAATGGCATTAGTCTTACTGACTCAGTGTGTCCACATCCTACTGTTTGAAGTGATGCCTTTCAGGTAAAGTGATTAAAAGTGGGTGCCTTCTATGGCACAGCTGTCTTTCTGTTTGTAATGATACCATAATGAAATTTTTGCAGTTAGACATCCATGTATTCTATTATTTGTTTGCATGACTTCTTTAATTTGACGTTTAATACACGGGGCTGCATCACTTGGGTCTCAGCTGTTGTCATGGTGACCCACCTCACCACAACTTGGAATAATACTTGAATCAATATCCCAGTCTTACCGTTTCTTTTTTTTCATCAGATTGGGGCAGAAAATGTGTGAGACGACAACAAATAAGTCTTTAATATGCTGTTATATTTCAAATCCCTTGAAAATAACGACTTTAAAAGTCTTTGTAAAGAATTATTTGGAGCTGATTTAAAATGTTATCACCCGTTTCAAATTAAAATCAGCAGCCTATTTCATTATTCTCGTGGTTGTCCGTACTGGCAAATTAATCTTCGGAAATGCCATATGATCCATTAGGAGGTAGAGCTACCAAACATGGCTGGGTATCTGTGACTAAGTTACCATGGTGATCAATCACCAAAATTCCACTACAGAAACAGTCAGCCTTGATAACATACATTCTTCAATCCATCATCAGTCCAATCACATATCCTGGACAGGGTTGCAGGAGCCTTGATTGAATCAACTGAAATTCTTGGGACATAGAGCCTTAGCTAGGTGGAATCGAGGAAGCTGCTGGTTAGGAGGAAGTTTGGTGTAATATTCTTCATTTGCTCCTAGGCTGCACGGTTTAAAGTTATGAGTTCTGTTACTTTTGACAGGTTGTTCTAGATCTTTTTTGCTGCAGGGAAAATTGAAAAGTGCCTGCTTGACTGCCCCGTGAAGACGTGGGAGCAGACGCAGAACTGCTTTCTGTATCTGAGTCAAATTGTATCAAGAGTCCTTGGATCTCTTGCAAAAGGGTGTGACACGTCTTTCTGGCTGCATAAGGGGAGGCTGATTGAATCCCATCATGTAATAGGTTACAAATGTGACGGGTTTTTTGGTCTCAAAAAAGGGAGATACCAGTGACTGGTGCACAGCACATTAGTAGGTGAAAAGTCCAGTATGAACTTCAACCATTTCAATGTGACCTGTGGGATCCCCTGGAGGTCAGTTATTAATAGCTTCTTCTCACAAGAGCTGATAAGGGAACCAATCATCATTGGACATCACTTCTGCCGGACCTGAGCTATAATTGTTCGAAAAAAACAGACAAAATCCTAATCATGTCCTCTCACTTTTTCACTGCGAAATTGGGCATAATCTATCTATCCACCCATCCATTTTATGCTGCTTATCTGGTCTCCGATCATTCGGGGCAGCAGTCTAAAAACTAGTACCGGCGCCAAATGACATCATCAATGACCGCCCCTGACTGACGACATCACAAAGCATGGCGCAGTGTTTCTTTCGCTGAATTCACACATGTTATTATAATCCTTCACTTTCCTGTAGTCCTGCTTATGTTTTCTGATTTTCAAGCGGCATTGTTCTGTGATTCTCGTGTGCCACATTTCTTCCAAGCGGTTTGCTATTACGGAAAATACTTTTTTATTTTGAGTCGTGCCATCCAAATCCCACTGGATCTGTTTATCCGACCATATGACAATTAAAGCCTGCATTTCCTACGTTGTCCATCCTTCCATTTCACTTTTTTCTACTGTTTTTTATTTTGTTTCTTGCTGTTCACTGTGTGTTTCAAAAGTTGGTGGTTGTATTTTGTGTTTCAGTGGCATGGCTATTGGCATAACCAATCGACAGAAAATGCTTTTGCAAGTCCCACCCCAAACTACCGAAGTACCAAAGAAGTACCCCAGCTGGCTTGGAACTTTCGGTACTGGTACTCGACTGGAAGTCAATTGAAAAGCGAAAGTACCAAAAGTACCGTACTGAAAATACCATACTTTGTGCAGTGGAAAAGCGCCCTTAAACTCCTCTGCTTGGGGCAGCGACTCATTCCATACCAGGAGAGTTCAATCCACCTTTTTCCAGTCTAGAACCATCTCCTCAGACTTAGGGGTGCTGATCCTCATCCCGGCCACCTTGCACTCAGCTGCAAATCACCCCAGTGCATGTTGCAAGTCACTGGCCAACAGCATCCACAAAAAGCAAAGACGCGATCCAGAATATCACCCACGCCTGGAGCTCTTCCCCTAAAGCGTTTTTTGACTACTTCATTGACCTCAGCCCTAGAGATGGGCAAGTCCCCCTCTGAGTCTTCCAGCTCTACCTCCTCCAAGGAAGGTGTATCAATGGGATTCAGGAGATCCTCAAAATATTCTTTCCACCACCTGACTATATCCCCAGTTGAGGTCAACAGTTCTCCTTCCTGCTGTAAACAGTGTGGGTAAAGCCCTGCTTACCCCTCCGAGTCACCCGATGGTTTGCCAGAACCTTCTCAAGGCCGACCGAAAGTCCCTCTCTATAGCCTCACCAAACTCCTTCCACACCCGAGTTTTTGCATCATTAACCACCAAAGCTACTTTATGCTTGGCTTGCTGGTACCTGTCAGATTCTTTTATTTGCACGTCCTCCCACCCCCTAAAGGAAAGAAGTTAGGAAGTAGATATATGTATACTGGTATTTCTTTGTATTCATGAATATGGATGTATTCTTTTTATTTTATTTTATTGTCTTTCCGTATGACTGAGTTTGCTCAGCTGATGTGAGAGGTTTGTCCTCAACAGCCAATTATGATGCACCTTGAGACTCCTCGTGTGTAAAAAGCCCCCCCCTGCTCGGCTACGCTGTGTATTATGATTTATTTTTTGGAAGTTGCACTGGTTGCCAGATGTTTCGATTTTAGTATAAAAAGTGAATTGTGCCTGAGTGCTTGAACAGGCTTTTCCAGCTCCTACCTCCACTGATATTATATGCTGGTTTTAGGGTTTTTGACTAAGCGTGGATTGAGTTTGTTGTTTTATGAGGGAAGGTTTATGGTTGTTGATGAAACACAATGTGTAGTATCACGGCAAACATTAATTAAGCATGTGCACTTGGTTTTACGACTTATATTGGCAAGTTTGTCATGTTTTACTTAATTGCTGGTCTTGCTTTTTTTATTTTGTGTGTAAATTGTGGCAGTGGTCCACCCAAGAGTGTTGTCTTGGCCTGATAAACCGTTAATAATAGATCAGTTATATTTTACTTTTGCTGTTGTGTGATTCCTTGCCATTTCCGAGTCCAGAGCTTATCTTGCAGGGGTATAAAACGGTATTCATGCAGTGATTAAATCTTTTATTTAGCTATCACTAAGTAATTGTACTCTTATACATACAGTATGTGCAAGCTTGAAATGAATCATTGTCATGCCATACAGCTCAGCTTTTATGTCCGATCGGGGGCTTTGCCATGTGTAGCTTGCAGAGACGACGTTGGCGGGAGCTTCCTGTAAAAACCCTCTTGTGATGCAGAGGGGGAAGTACCGCTTAGGGCTGGACTTCGGTGTTACGTTCGCATATCTGAGGTGACTGACCACGTAACACATGCCAACAAATGACCCATTGCTCTCAGTTCTAGCTAATTGGTGTACTTGCCATCGCTATGAGCAGGATGTCGCGTGAAAGGGACTGGGGGTGGAGTGTAGAGGAACCCTCTGCATATGTACTATTAAGACATTTCTGCTGCTGTGTCTGCATTTTACATTTTCTTTTCTTTTTTTCCGGTGTTTTGAGTTGCCTTATCTGTAAAAGCCTCGTCCTAGATTTGTGTTCTATTTTCTGAATATTCTTGTTGTTTGGACTAGTCCTGCTGTCCTGCACCTCTACCCCTGCCTTATGGATAACCCCCCACCCCAAAACAAACCAAAATCAGCACCACTCAATATACACTGCATATAGCAGTTAATTCAGGTTAATACTAAGATTTTGTGGTAGGAACAAAATCCTCCAATTTGCAGTTTATGCCGGATTTCCTTGGCCTGCATCATTTTGACTGGAGAGTATGAAAACTCGTTTTTCTGCTCTGGATCATCAGGAATGATCAAGGCATCTATTCATGAAATGTTTTCTTAAGTTAGTGAGCGGAGGTGGACATGGGGTCACTTATTGGGCTGTGCTCCCCGTCCATCAGGGTTTGTGGGTCACTGGAAGCTGCTTTCTTAGCCTTGAATCCCAGTAGCTTCCAGGTCTCTGCACATTCAGGAAGATCAGCGGCATGCCCCCATTCATTCTCCTCTGGTTAATCGATGGAGGTGCAGGGTCACAGCTAATGTGATTTATCTACCCTATTTCCGTCTTATCCTTTGTGCCATGGTCTATAATGCTTTGTGGAAATTGTCTTCGTTCATTCAAATTCAACTCTTTTTTTTTTTCTTTTTAGTGGTTCAGTTTAAGCACCTTGCTCAAGGGTATTACAGTAAGACTTCTCTGAGGACATGAACCAAATCCACATCCACGTTTCACGCTCTCACAAGACAGGTAACCATAATTACTTGCATGAATATGCATGATTTGCAAATTTTTGCTATATAGTAGTATTATAAATTGTTAATCAACCTGGGGTTTTTTAGAAATGATAATAAAACTCCTAATTTTCCTGCCATTTTTATTATATCATTTTTTGTCATACACCTAAAATAAACACCTGACATTCACGGTATTATTGATCTAGAGGCAGCAGACATTTTGTTTTTTTGCTCAGGGACTCTGCAGCAGATTTAAACCTTCAGGGTTATGAATTTAACTCTGATTCTGTGTCTGTGGAGTTGACATGTTCCACATATGCCCTATGATGGACTGGCATTCCATCCAGCGTGTACCCCAGCCCTGTGCCCTATGATGGACTGTCATCCTACCAATGGTGCATCCTGCCATGTGCCCCATACTTCTCTGGAGAGGTTTCAGGCTCACCACAACCCTGCACTGGGTAAGGAGTTATGGGGAAATGTGTGGATGGGTTTACCGCATGTACGCCAAACGGATGTTATGTTACAACCTCTAAATTGATTTCACAGTCCATTTCATATAATAAGAAGTGAAAACCATTATTTTGACTGTCAGCTCTCTGCTCCATTACGGTAATTACCTTCGTTTGTTCATTACAAAATGACGTGTGCAATTTGAAATTAAATTACACATATAATTAAAGGGGGAGAAAGGCAGTGGGTTGACTTTACAAATAAGATTTAGAAATTAACTGTTTGCACATTTGATATCGACTTGGAATTTGTGATTGATTTCTTATGCAGCAATAATGCTGTCCAATAAATTACCCGCTGATTCCTAAATCAGCTTAATTACATTGGCAAGGTGTTCTACGGATTTATTACATATGCTAATTTTGAAATATTAGATTTTAATGTGCACCGTGTCTCTTGATGTGACACAGTCAACCGATAATGCGGGGTTTCCCCCTCGCGCCAGCTCAGCTCATTGGTGGACCCATGTCCTTTGGAGGGAGCTGGGGGGTGGGCAAATTATGTTAGGGGGTGCGTGCCAAGAAAGTCAAAAGACTGAATTCATCAACAATAATTTAGTGCTAGACAGCATCATGGAAATTATGTGTCTTCTGGTACTTCTGTTTCATCTTGAGAATGAGGGTATGGCCAATACAGTCATGTGGGAGAATTAGGACACCCCATTAAATGTTTAGTTCTTCATTAAGAAATATCAACATATCATTATTAAATCTTCTTTTCAAATCATATGTGTAGATAAAGGTGATGTAACTATCACCTATGCAAGAAAAAGAAACAAATTCACTTATCTAGCAGAAGAAATTAACTATGATGCCAATTTCCACTTAGGAAAAAGTTAGGACACCCTCACATTCATTATTATTTAAAATGTCTAGAGTTAGATTCAGGTGCACCACAACAGGTGAAAATGATACGAACATTATTACAGAGCTTTTTGGTCTCATTCACACCATAGACATTTAGTTTGGTTTGCTCTTGATTGTTGAAATGAGTGGGATCGTCATGGTGAGATCCAAAGAGCTCTCTGATGCCTTCAGAAAGAAGCATGTAGATGCATATGAGTCTGGGAAGGATATAAAAAGATCTCAAGACGGTTTGGAATCAGCCATTCCACTCTCTGGAGAATAATTTACAAGTGGAGAACATTTAAAACAACTGCCAGTATGGTCCTAGTAAGTTCAGCCCAAGAGCAAGATGCTGAAAGAAGTCTCCAAAAATCCTAAAATGACACAGGAAGCTCTTGCCACAGTTGATGGTACATGCATCTACCATCAGAAAGAGACTGTGCAAGTTTGGTTTACATGGGAGCTGTGCAAGGAGGAAACCCATGCTGTCAAAAAAATACTTTGGCAAGACTGAAGTTTGCCAGAGACCCACCTAGACAAAGACCGGGACATTTGGAACAATGTGCTTTGGACAGTTGAATCTGAAATTGAATTATTTGGACATAGTAACAGAGGACAGTTTGGTGTAAACCAAAGACATATTTTGAGCAAAA
>JABFEB020000041.1:13220953-13234609 GCA_019775895.2 Stomatorhinus ivindoensis
ATAATTTTTTGTGCATACCAAAAATTATATCGAGATTCATTTTTTGACAGTTTTACAATTCAGACAACTTGGAATTCCAAACACAGTATTTATATCATAGCAAATCAGCAGCAAAATACGGATTTGTCCTGGTTGAATGTCAGTCCAGAAGATGCATAATTAATAATGCAGACCATCTATGAGCCAGTTTGTCTCAAGTACTCACTTTTGACAGCACATCTATTTTTGTTTATTTATACGTTTATTAATCTGGAAAAAAGCAGAACCTTTCATGGTTTTTGCAATGATAACAGTTCGTCATTACGAATTCCCAATTGCACAAACCTGTTGAGTGTAAAAAATGACAATGTTGCACCTAAAATTTAAATAAAATGAATGATGTAAATACAGGAGCGGCAACAGACACTGAGGGATAGCAGCCTGGACTGTTGTAACATTAAAGGTTCACTTTAAAGCAACTTCATTTGTTTCATGTTAAATTGTTTATTAATGTTCAGCAAAATTATGGACTTGAAACAACACTGGAGTCCTTGCTGTCAGCCTTTGGTAAAGGATTTCTTTTTAATTATACTTGCGGAAGACAGTTCATTTTTTTATTATATAATTTAAACAGACAGCTTAAAGGAACATGGTAAAATATTTCGACTAAGCGAAATAACAAATGTATACATTCAATCTGTAGACAAAAACTGCAAACACGAATATGCAGTCTTCTTTTAAGGTTGCTAAGCGTGATTTGCTGGAAGGAGGAAAATGCTCCTTATGGAAGTGTGTAGATGAAATTCAATTTATTGGCCCTAAGGAGTGAGGAACAGCACCTTCACGGCTGCAGCACTGATTGTAAAGGGAGATTCACAGCTTCATAAACAGCATATGTGAGAGTTAAAGTGAGTTATGTGAGGCATCTGTTGTAGGCAGACCAAAGCGACTTTCTGTCACAGTCACTGATGGTCACACTTCTGGGTTGTTCATATGAAGACCGGCAAAAGCCACATGGCAGCTGAGACGACTGTGTGGGTTTCCTGTGGACCCGGGAACGTAGAGCTTAACCTGAATAGCTTCAGTCAAACAACCAAGTGCATAAAAGTTTTATGTGTTAAACAGTGAGCTGTATTTCTTTTGATAAAAACATAACCTCACCAAACATGTCATGTGAATTATTGATATTTCTCCCCTCTGTTGCTCAGCTATGCCGCATTATTGAAGAGTTCATATCAGCACCCCATAAATAATGTACATATACCCACAGATCTCACATTGGATGTAGACCCATTTTGATGTGAGAGGAGGTTGGATTACCATCTACCTGATGAAGGCTTGCATTACCGTTACCAGAGAATACTAGACAAAGAAGTGATGTTTAAAGATGATTATAAGATGTTTAAAGATGATTGTCGTAATATTCACTTATTTCTTAATCTGAAATCAGCATCAAATTATTGAAATGTTGTGTGCCAGAAAAACAAATTAATTACAGTTACGTTAATTTACATGACATTAATTACGCAAAACTAATTTGACACATTCATTCAAGTTGTTATTACAATAAGTGCATAATTACTTAATCACTTAATTTTCACATTAACATAAAACTAGTGACAGTTCACGGAAAGGTATTTACCAGGCAGACTGCGAAAAACACAGGTGAGTGTGCACTTTGGTTACTTACATACAAACTTTCCAGGTGAGTGTGCACTTTGATTACTTACATACAAACTTTCCAGGTGAGTGTGCACTTTGATTACTTAGATACAAACTTTCTTGGTGAGTGTGCACTTTGATTACTTACATACAAACTTTCTTGGTGAGTGTGCACTTTGATTACTTACATACAAACTTTCCAGAAATATTATCCCTATATGACTAAAGTGTGTGATCCATGAGATTCCTATGTTTCCTCTGAGGTCTGGGTCCTGTGAAATGGCTGGTTGAGAATTGTAGCCGGAGAGAAATTTAATTTTCACTATTGTGTTTGACGTCTATGTAAACACTATACCCTTCCACTACCGGAAGGAAAATATGAGTTAATAAGTGTTTCAGTCTGGTCATACTTACAAAAGGCACCTTCCTAGCTGCAATGAAATGCTACATCTCACTTCGCAGTGGGAGACGGTGCCCTGGAGGACCAGTCACTGATTCCTGACCTACATTTTCAGTACTGGACCCATATTAGGGCTCGCTGAGTTTACTCTACACTCCTTTATCCACAACTCTAGCTATAAAAATATTCACAAGCTAGGTTTTTTGTGCATTCTTCAGGATTTTTGTCCTTATGGAATGTGGCCTAATAAGTTGGACTATGTTCCACATAGTGTTTTCACATCATTAGGACCACAAATAGCTTTTAAATATAGCTTTAGATAAATTTTATGATTTCATCTTTCTTTTATTTGGAGAGACCCTGAACTAATGTTAATAACGTCACAATGAAAATTAGTTTAATTGTATATCAACACACCTGTAGGTTTTTTTTTTACATTTGAAGGCTATTATTTACCCAGAGAGTTAAAACATAAACTTCATTACATACAGCATAGTTTGTAATTTAGCCTTCTAAACTGCACACCACACCGAGTTAAAGAATGTTCAAGAAAGGGAAACGAAGATGCCTTCGTTTTATTGGGCACATGGACTAACTAGTGCTCTCACAATCCAATATTGTGTCAGGGAATAAATATTCCTAGTGATAGTTCTGAAAGCAACGCTACCCTAAGTACTAAAAGCCAGTAGTTTTTCAGCAAATGAAGGTGGCTTTTTTTTTTTACTGCTTTGAATAATTTAATTTGAATCAATATATGCATCGGAATCGATACATTCGATAATATAAACATATTATGTACGAATGTTTTGCAGACACAGACACAGGATAAAATATCTTGCAGGGAATCACTATAAATAGTAGATAACGAACCACAGTCGGCGGGGTATCCACAGGGGGGTCGGTTCCAGGACTCCAAAAGCCATGCATGCTCATGTTCCTTATATAAAATGGTGTAATATTTGCATTTGACCTATGTAGTTCCTGATGTAAACATTAAATCATCTTTAAATTACTTATACAATGCTGTGTAAATAGCTGTTATACTGTATTGATTATGGAATCATCAGAAAAAAACATGTAGGCTTTCAGTACAAACACAGGCCTCACAGTACATACAGAAAATATAATTATACAAGAAAAATAAAAAAATATTAATTCTGTCTCCCTCCCTCACACACCCAAGACTACACATTACTTTATTCATGCAGTAGTGCTCGGTGCACAGCAAATTCATATATTGCCTTTTGGATAATTCTGGAATTATTTTTCCTGAATATTTTTGATTTGCAGTTGGTTGAATCTATGGAGGTAGAACCCGTGTACACGGAGGGTCAATTGTATAATAAATCTTGAAATACGGTACAGCATCACCACAATAAATCTTGATTTATTTATTTTCTTTTATAAATTATAGATAGTATTTTTAATAGTTCAGTAAGAGTCAGACATCCCAATACATTCCTAACATATGGCCTATGTATAAGATACAGGATGAAGATCATTGGGACATTGTTGCTGATTAAATACATGAACAAGGTCCATTGCAGTCAACCAACATGATGTACCATCTAGCACAACATTCAAATAACAAGATTCATTATTTGCAACAATGGCTTTAGGGTTGAAGAACTGTTCACTAGCATTATTCCATAACCCAGTCAGACTGGGGTTTCACATCCCATCCTTGCTCTGTTTGTATGAATTTTGCATGTTCTCTGTGAGTGCACAGAATTCATTTAGGAATACTGGTTTTCCTCTATAGTCTGAAAACACGTGGTTAGGCTTGTGTTTCTCATCCCAGTCCTCGGGTACCCCATCATGTTTTTGCTTCCTCCCAGGCTGTTCCTGGAAGGATGCAAAAACAAGGACTGTCTGGGTCACCGAGGTTCGTGTAGAGACACAATTGGAAAGGCTAACTGGTGTCTTTAAATTGCCTACAGTGGGTATGTGCCCAGAGATGGACTGTTGTAGCATCCATGGTGCCGTATTTCCTGTTTCCCATGATACACCCACTGCCACCTTACAGTTGGTAAGCAAATCAGTCTTTATTTATATTGCACAGTTTTAACCACAGTTTTCAATGCGTTTACGGACATTTTAAAAGACAAAAAACAAAGAATAATAAAATAAGTGCATAAAATAAATGAACAAAATAACTGATTTTCATACATTTGTTACCGGGAGGTGTCACAAAGGATGGACAAGAGGGACCGGTACTGTATGCAACCACAGCTACAAACACGCAGTAACAACTACAGTGACAGAGGAACAGAACAAAGGTAGGCACTTAAATACACTGATAAGACGGGTTGACAGGTGAGAACCATAACACATAACCAATCACGAAGGACTTGGGGCAACAAGGAACAGATGGGCTACATTTGCAATCAACAGGCACAGAGAGGTCAATTAATAGATAATGAAAAGGACCAAACACTAAGGAAAATCAAAACTAGGCAAACTAAAGGAACAGGGAGCATGAACATGGGCAAAAAACAAGGAACTGTAACAGAAATACCTATGCAAATATTAACATAGGAGAACTCATAGCCAACAAACATTAAACGGCCAGCCTCAAAACTACAACTCCCAATCACTTAGATGTTAAGCCATGCAGCAGCCTGGGTATCAGGGAGATACACTAGGGACTAAGGGCTACAAGACAGAGGAGGGAACCAAATGGCAAACGACACCAGCTAGCCAAAGAGGGACACATGGGGCAGGACCAGACCACCAGTCCTGACAACGTTATTGCACTCACTGGTGAAAAGATGCATTTTCAACCTAGCTTTGAAAGTACTAAGACGTTCAGTCGTTCTCAGGTTTTCCAGAGTTCTAGACCATAGCAACTAAAAGCTGCCTCCTCCCTCCTATTTTGGAATAATCCGTAAATTACTGTTGGATGATCTGAGTGATCTGCCTGAGACATACTTTATATTCATGTCACTGAGGTACGATGGAGCAAGACTATGTAAACATATAAAAATAAAGAAAGCAAAAGAACTTTAAAATCTATTCTAAAAGCTACAGTAAGCCAGTGAAGGGATTTGCTTGTAGGTTAATAAATAGCTACAAGATTAATGGATAAGTTTTTTGCAACTGAAGTTCAAAACTGACCAGATACATACTAAATACACCACACGGGGTGGGAAAAGCTTGTACAAATTGCCATGTAAGTGGAATGTACAAGAAATATAGGAATGGGTGCAGTTTCAGAGTTGTCAGGTTAAAGCAAAAATTGTTTTTCACTTTTCCAGTTGATCCATCCAATAATTCTAGAAATTGTACAGGTAGGGGCTTGTGGGAGGAGCAGGGATTATGGGGGGGTTAAAGCATTGCTTTCTTATGAACATTTAAGAGTTGTATCTGGACACAAAACAATATTATGTAGTTTTTTTTTTTTTGGAGTAAGAATCAGCTTTAAATATACATGCACCATGAACAGTATCTTGCAGCGACAGGTTTCAAATATTTTGTTAATACTTTTTTGAAAGAATATTTGCAAATATTAAGCATCACCCAGCAAATACATTTTAAGCCCACCACAGAGCTTCCTGAAATGTGTTGAAATAGATCAAAAGTCACATAGTGCTTAAACCTCTGAGCAGTAATGACCTCCTTGCAATATCCTGAAAATTGAGTACAGCAAGAAAATATTGCTTGATATAACAATGTGCCTTCAACTATACCTAAACAGATTTATTTCAGAAAGTTATGCTACAGGGGAACGAAAATACACTCAAGCACCTTTCCAGTGAGGTCACCGAAACCTAGATGATTTTTAGTCTGTGGAAAACATTCAAAAGATCCAAGCAACATTACAGACACACACACACACACACACACAACATCCATATCTCTGTTGGGACTATCTATTCATTTCTGTGGGAAAAACTCTCCCCCCAGCATGACAACCTTAGCCCGTACCCAGCCCTAACCTTAACCATAAGTAACCAATATGAATATGAGATTTTGATATTTGTAGTTTTTTTTTACCCTCCAGAATCATTTAGTATCACAAAAGTTCCTATTGTATGATTTACATTTTGTTTTCACTGTTTTAAGCTGACCTAGGAATAATGGTCAAGGTGTTTTAAGGCAAAGATAAGTAACTAAATGAGCCTCTGGCCTGCACATTAATGTTAATTTATAATGTTAATTTGCCAGGCAGAATGAATATACATTAAAACCACATTATTTTAAAGACAAACTTAATAGCCATGTTATTCAGTGTCTGTCGACACGAGTGATATTCAGTATGAAAGAATACTATGCAAATTTTTTTTATATACAATTCCCACTGACAGACTGTCCCAGTTCTCAGATATAACACTTGCTGCACAGCCTCAGATGTAACTTAATATAAACTATGTTTGGTTTACAGAACTGAACTTCTACAACTCAAGACTCAACATCTGGACTCCTGGACTTAAAATGGGAACCAAGGCTGAAAGATCTTTCTGAAGTTGGCTTAGGTAGCGAGCTGACAGCTCTGGTCCTTTCAGTGCCAAACATGTCACAGATGGTCGAGTTCAGAGTTAATGTCATCCAGTACCTTTTCAAAGGGAATACTGAAAAATATTCATGCACGGAAGCATGATGTGAAATCTATGCATTGGAAGACAGGATGTGGAACCCAAAGTCTGGATGAATACAAGGAATTACACTATTCTGAGGAATTTGCCGAGAGCAGACAATGTGTAGCTCTTACTTCAGCAGAAAAAGCATTTGGGGTTGATCTGGTTATGTACAAGATTCTGCAATTAAACAATTAAAAGCAGACAGCAAGTTGCTTGCCAAGACAAAATGGAGGAGGACAGTGATCGAACTAGAGACTGTAGCTAACTCCGCATTCCGCATGTTCAGCGGTGATCTGTAATGACTCCAGTAATCTGACACGTCACTTTTGTTTCAAGCAGTATTATTGTTCCAACAATGCGCAAGTAGCATTCACTAATTGCAGTCATAAAAAGTTAACGGACACACAATGTCATTACTGGTCATCATTTTTTAAAATTGGTTATTGATGATGCCCGCAGTTTTGTTCATTCTTTATGTCTTACTTTTTTTCTGTACGTGGTTGAAGATGTTATTTATTATGCATAAATTAGCACTGCATTTCCTCTTCGCTCTGAATCATCTAAGCAGATGGACGAGCTCAGCTAACAGGCTGCCTCAAAACAGAGCCTCAAAGGCTGAAACACATTTGCTTGTTTTGCTTTTATATCATACCCACTCCTGTGGGACGCTTAAATATTTGATAAAGTCAAGGCAGATGCCATGCAGTGAGATATCTGGTGCTTTTCTAAGCAATGACAATAAAAACAGGTATGTCAACTGCATATCTGGAAAGACAGTTGCATAGAAATGAGAAATAATATTACTGAGTTAAAGTAGTCCTCAGTTATAATTCACATTTATTCAATTCTGGATGAAATCTGGAAAATTTTGTATGCAGCACAGTTTGAAGATTAGAAAACACAATTAATTGATTAGGTATGTGAGATTTTCAACCGAGTTTTGTATCAGATGTTGTAATGTATCTCACAATGCAGTGTTGCATTTAATTTCATCACTTGCCACTTCACAGGCTCGATCACGTTACGCTGCTTCTCTACACTAAGGACCATCGCTGAAACACAGATGCTGTCTGGGCTGTAATTGTACATTTATACAATGGAGCAAAAATTACTAACCTTTGAAAGGACTGAAACAGATAGACATCCATTCTGAGTAAGATGCCTGTTAATATTTCTATGGATTCCTTTGAAAATTGCAACATTCAGTCTTTCTAAAATGTACTTCAATTGGTAGCTTAACATGAAAACATTTCCTTGTTTTCAAAATGTTTATTGAAACAGATTTAAAATCATGTATCCATATAGCCATCCCTCCATCATCCGTAATAAGTACAGGGTCGATTAGCGTGCAGCCAGGATTTCCTGTCTTCCGTCTGGGTCTTCAGTCTTCCCAGGGCCATGTTCACTGTTGTGATGATTGAGAGCATAATTATTAGAACTAATGCTGTCACTTTCTTAGTTATGAAGGACATGGGAAAGACTAACTGGATATGATGCTCTGATAGACCATATGATATCAATTCAATTTCGTAGACTCCCCTTCACTATGACAGTTATATCAGCTAATGCACCAACAACTGATGCAGACAAGAAATTGAAAAGTTTTATGGCCAGGTTCAGGCTGAAATTGACAGGGCATGCAAACAAGATATATTTCTGAAACCTGCGTGAAGTTGGCCCTTCTGAAGACTGGAGACTTGGAGGAGTCAGAATTGAGAAGGTGGAAAGTACAGCTGGCCAGCAGAAATATAGCTGGAGAGCAACCAATCAGCTTATGAAGATCTTCATTGCCAGTGTCTTCTTCAAGCAGTCTTTACACCTGGACATCGCCAGATGGAGTCTGCAGAAGATGACTAAACTGAACTCTCAGTGCCAAACGGTGGAAGAGCTCAGCTGAAACAGAAAAGATGTGGCCTAGAGCAAATAGCCGGAACAGATCTCTTGGAGGAAACTATAATGAATTGTACATGGACATGGGGAGAAACCAGAAAATTTCACTGTTTCACATATGAAATGTCTGAGGCCTCATTTATCAAAACTGTATATGCACAAATAGATGCTCCAAATGTGCATACGAAAATTTATGAAACGAAACTTGACAGGGGGAAAAATGTGTATATTTATGGAAAATTAGGAGCAGGTGTGTGTAGCATTTTGTACAAATGACGAAAAGGGGACACCCACTGTAAACCAGGGAACTGCCGTGCACATGTCAACAATTCATAACATCAATCCACGCCTTCACATGAAGAACCATATATCTAAAAATGTGAAATGGAATGTATCTTAATTATTATTACTTCATTAATTCCATTTATTTTATTCTCCTGGGATTGTGCTTCTCTGTGTAAGCCAAAGACTATGTACTTGCCTTTGATAATTTACTTTGCCATTTCATATGCTACTTGTCAGTAGTAGCACTAAATGTGAATTAGACATCAGACATAAGCATGCATGGATCTTATAAAACATGTTCTTGCTAGTGACTATATAAAGGGAATGATTAGAAGGGAATGAGTTTTCATAAACCACCTATCACAGACTGGACCAGGGGGATCTCCACATAATACGGGGATCCACTCACTGGACAGCCACAGCCTCTGAAGGATTCTTACCAGTGACAAATGCCCAATCACTGACGCCCAGTTCAGCATGCACCTTAAATCTCCAGTGCCCCTTTGCCCGGCTGTCACAGATCGTCCTGATTGTTTCTTTATTTTCTCTGATTGTTTCTCCGTAGCGCTCAGATTGACGCAAGATCTTTGCGGTTTCAGAGATTTTGAATGCTTTACCTGCTGATTGGTGAGCTTGCCCTACCCATTCTTCCTCCCCTATCTTGAAATTTACAGACAGATCCTTGCTGGTAGGTGACCAATAAGGACTGTATTATGAGGTGACCCCACCATGTCAGTGTTAAGGGATAAAATTCCAACAAGGGGTTTCAGGCATTGAGGAGAGTGATTTCAGTGGTGAGAGTGTCTCCTTTTGATGTGTACTTTGGGTTTATATTCACATAAAGCTATACAACAGTCTAAAGGAAAATGAAAAACCGGATTGTGCTGCAGTAGCTCTCCTGTGAGATCAGACCAGACTGGATAGCCTTAGCTTGCTAAGTGGCCTTTTTTTGGACCACTATTGGTAGATACTGACCAACGTGTACAAGGAACCTCACAGGACCTGCCAATATGGAGATGCTCTGACCCAAACATCTAACCATCATAATTTGGCCCTTGTTAAAGTCACTCAGATCCATATGCTTGCCCAGATCAAGAATTGACTGTTAATTTGCCTAATATATAATGGCACCTTTGACAGGTACCATTGTAAAGAGATAATCAATGTTATTTAGGTTATCTGTCAATAATTTTCATGATATGGCTGTTTGGTGTAGCATACAGCAGTAGATGCAGACAAAGAGTGATAATTCAGTTACTTCTGTCAATCAAAAGCAATTTCATTTTGTCAATGCACAAGTCAGCTGTTATGCTGGCATTATGTGCATGTACACATATATACAAGATACTATATAGACAAAAGAATTGAGACACCTGCCCATTACACTTACGGATTTTTTTTTGACATCCCATTCTAAATACATAGGCATCAATATGGAGCTGGTCTCCTCTTTGCAGCTATCACTCTTCTGGGAAAGCTTTCCACAGGATTTTGGAGTGTGTCTGTGGGAATTTTTGCCCATTCATCCAGAAGAGCATTTGTGAGGTTAGGCACCGAAGTTAGACGTGCAGGCTTACCTTTCAATTTCCGTTCCAATTCATCCCAAAGGTGTTCAATGGGTCTCAAAGAAGCACCTGAATTCAACGATAAAGAGGTGTGCCTGATATTTTTGTCCAAATAGTGTATTTCTGACATTTCCATGCAGAAATTTGCACACACTAGGCATGATAAATCCATATTTTTATATGCATGCACATTTTTCACAGTGGATTTTGATGAATGAGGCTCCTGAACTTCTGCTTCAAATATTCTACTAGCAGATCAAATACCAAATACAGGACACGTGTACCTGCCATTCATGCATGAGAAAGATGGGACTATTACTGTAATTTTTTTAAAGCATAACATTCACTTTGCTCAACACCAGATATGGTGGCAAGATATATCGTGAAATTGATTCAAATGGCTGAGACAGAGTTTTAATGTTTAATGCGGTTTCAGAATTGACAAAGGTGATGTTTCGTTGAAAGATGCCATCATATTTTTATATTTGTCTTTGTTTTATCGGTTTATTATCACAAATCTATTTCCAGTGCACCAGCACATTTTTATAAAGGATCCTTATAAATATTGAAAAGGGAAGAAAGGGTTGTTTTGACTTTCTATTTAATTTGTTTTCTATATATAATGCATATTAATGCATAATAAAACAAAAAAACCCTATATATTTTTCATGAAGCAGCCTATACACATAAGCCATGGTAAAATAAAATATTTATAAACACTAGACACACCTATAAGCATGTAAGAAATACGTGTTTTGAATTGTGGAGGGGATGACATGATTCTTGAACAGACAGGAATGCTAAACAAACATGTGAGTAGATGGGGAATAAATAAACTAAATTGTACAAAGTGTCACTGGTTCACACGGTCTGCTTTCACTTACAAAAAATGCATGTAATTCATAATTATTTAGCATAAGAATAAAACATAATCTACGTAAAGTACCCCTTAACAGTTCTAGAACAGAAACTACTAGCATGTAAAAAAAAAAATTAAATATCAGTATTCTTAACTTTTAAAGGCCCCTTTGAAAGAAAAACATGAAAAATTCACTTTCTTTCATTGGGTTTTTAGCTGGTAGATGATTTTTTTAAACATAAAGGGGATGGACGATTGTTTTTTTTTTTTTTTAGCTCTGTGCTATTTCTTAACTTCATATATTACTGACCTTTGGTTGACAGAGCTGTTAAAGCAGAGATGTCGTCTCCTAGTGCTGTTACAGCACGGCTCCCTGCTGCACTCACACCTCTAACGATGTCACCGATCCCAAAGCCAGAGCCCCTCATCCAGAACACTGTCTCAGGCAAAACGTTGGTAGCTATCAGGCAGATTAATAATGCATGTTCAAGTATGTTTTAAAAGCATGTTCAGGCAGGAACACCACAATAATAAAAACAAGGAGGGAGTAAGAACATATACTGTTTGGGGGTCACTGATGACCAGTTTAAGAAACACTGTTTGAGAATATCTGCTTGTCACTAAATGGGGGCTTTGGGGTCTAGTTCTAGAGCCATAGCGCAATTTTTTCTTAGGATTGACCAGTTGTTGTCAGGGTCGGTGCCTGTCAGACCCTGCCCTTCATGTCCCTTCCCTGTTTGACCAGCAGGTGTCGCTGGCCATCCAGTCTTTTCACTCCCTGTTTGATAACCCTTGTGTGTTATCCTTGTTCCTTGCACTGCTGCAGCACTCTGTGGATTGAGTGTCTGGATCTGAGACTAGTATCCTATAGCTCTGGGTTGATGTCTAGCCTCTGGCCAACGTCATCAATTTATTAATAATTATTGAAACTGTAAACATTTTGCGATTACTTATGAAATCAGGTCTGTATTCCACTCCATCTTCATTTCCTTTACTGAATTTGTTTAATAAAAATGCAATTTTGCTATAAAACCTTGTTGGCTGTAAAATAGACTTCATGTAATTTGTTAATATAAGAACATGGCACTCACTTGTTTAACCAGATGTAGACGTGAATGGTGGACAGACGTTTTTTAAAGCTGATTCCACACCTCATGAAGGGAGGCATGGTGGTCTGCAGCTGCTTGCCAGTATGTACTGTGCATATGCGGGCTATTATTTTAATAATGTTGCATGCGTTTTATTTTTCTGCCAAGTCTGCAACAGAACTGTGTCAAAAGGAGTAGGGCTCCACGATCCTGGATAAAATATGAATAAAGATTTTTTTTCTCCGCTCGGAATCAAGATAGTGTTTGTCTCTGATGATTCTTCAGCAATATATTTCTCTCATTATTATTTCACATTACATCCTGTCTTTACGAAGAGGGAAGAAACAATATGTAGTCATGTACAATATATCAGTTATCATACCAATATCACTGGCCAATGTTTAATCTTTATCAATATAAGAAATTAGCAGCACTAGGGCTAAAGATGCAAAGTCGTTTATTATTGTGAGCTGAGCTTCTTCGTGTGCTTTAGTTCAAAGCAAAGTATGAATGAGGCAAGTAGCACAATGCAAAAATTCATGTTGTCAAGGAGTCAACTAGGTGTAAATGCAGCTAGACTGAGCTTCCAATGCATGCCCATTTACAAGTCTAAGCAGTTTTGAATCCGGCGCAGTAGCTACCCAACTGCAACAAATTTTACATACTATGACACTATTAAACTGTTACACAGGGTATTACACAACTATTGAAGGGGCCCTATTATGGTAATTATCACTGTGAAGCTACATCAAACCCTAGAAGGACAAGCTTGTACTTAATTCTGAGCTAGGCAGCTATGTTTGTTGACCATGATCAAAATACCTTTGAAGACCCCCTAAGTCGCTGTTACTTAATAAAGTTCTTGGATTATGTTGGAATATACGAGACAGGACTATTTCATTTTGACTTTGATATTGACGAGTTTTCCTTAACAACGAAAGAAAAAATCCAGCAGAAGCAGCATATGGTTAAGATAAGATCTATCATGACTGTTTATGGTAAAATACTGCCAGTATATCTAGAACACATTCCCCTATACCATATGGCTAGACTAGGCAAAACAAAATAAATATTCTTCACATTCTAATCACCCTTGATTAAACGCTGTCGGAGGCCAAGTGCCAGAACATATGTTCTTTACTGGTGCAGAGCGTGATCCAAAATGCAGTGCTTTCTTAAGAATGTAATTGATTCATCGCAAGATGCAGTCCCATGTGAAAAGTGAAAAGGAGAAGAGTGTGAAGTGCAGAAGAGCCGTCATCCATCCCTGACGTCATCCATCCCTGACGTCATCCATCCCTGACGTCATCCATCCCTGACGTCATCCATCAGGCAGTTTGCATCGACT
>JABFEB020000041.1:13234709-13249497 GCA_019775895.2 Stomatorhinus ivindoensis
ATAATAATAATAATAATAATAATAATAATAATAATAATCATCATAATAATTACGGGCACTATATGAAAGGTGTTTCATTCAGATTAATTTATGTCATTTTTTGCGTATATTGGAGATAACGATAAAAATATCACCAGTGGTTTATTAAGTTCTAGGATTGCTACTAAAAACGTTTCTTGTCCTGCTTTGAATAATAATACGCGTGTAACTGTAAAATTTTCACCTATGATATATCTTTTAAAATTCATTTTAGTGAGCATATGTTACCCATCACTAAGCTATGCTCATTGCGTCGTTGGGTCCGATCACTCGGTGCTATAACCCCAGGCAAACTTATCCCAAGCCCATGATCATTTCAATAGCTAGAAACTCACCTGACACGGCTATTTATACAAAAACCTCCAAATGCACCATTATCGATCGGAAAGACCAATGATATTACACTGCCATTTAATTTTTTATTTCAGAAAGCTTTCGATGATCATAGTACTTGAATTATGGATGAAAACAATCTTTCTACCTACATTTCCATAAGACTAAAAAGATTCGACCTGTTTGTTTGCTGCTAAAGGCTATTCACCCTCACCTGCCCCACTGACGGGTTTTATCTCGTTGTCACACATAAATCCCGACTGCGCTACAATTAATGGAAAGCCAAGCCTCACAGCTGTTCTCCCAGAGGAACTCTGGGCACGTTTTCCCCTCTCCCGAGTGCTATCCCTCTCTACCATGTGCATCTCAAGCGGACGATCTAAAACCAGCACAATGCTACCCTCGTCCTGCCTGTCACCGAGCGCTGTGTTAAGGAATAACGCAGGAAGTCGTTTGGGTTAACAGGCCAAAGGAAGGCATTTCTAATGGAGAGTGCGAAGCTAAGCAAAAGAAAGGAAACAACAAAAACCTGCAAGTTTAATTACTGGGAAAGCACCCGTTGTTTACCTCTAGTAGGTAACCTGAATTGCATATTTAAATTTTATAAATAAACATTTAAAAAACTGGGGCACATGTAAATTGTTTATATAAACAAAAACAAACACAACAATCCAATAATACTGTATACTTTGTGATTTAAAGCATTCTTATACTGGATACGTGAATGATGTTTTAAGTTTTTATTTATATTATTTACAGGTTATTAAAGTATCATCTAATTAAATTATTTTTAGCTATGCTGCTCTAAACAACAGCAGGCAATTGAAATAGCTTCACACCCTGTGTTTGTACTATCTATCTTCAGTATTGCTCCATTCGGTTCAAGGAATCAACAATACACCAACCTTCCCCAAGGATGTGTTACCCAGCATTTCACAAAGCAACCGAATATACGCAAGAAAAATCAAATCATATTTGCTTAATATTATTCATTTTTAAAAACTGATTGGGTGTTGAAAAAGCCCACGCGGAATTACTTTGAATAAGCATAAATATATAATACAATGAGAGCAATAAGAAAGGAGAAACTAACTGCAAAAAATAACCCCGGGTGAGCAAACACAATAAATAAGACATGAAAAATTGAGGTTGATAAGCGTCAGTAGGCATAAAGTTGTGTGAAACATATCCCCGTAGTGAAAGAGTCAGAGAGGAGACTCTGAAGAAGGGATGGGAGAACTGGGCAGCAGAGGAATGTGAGGGAGCCTCGAGTTGAGTGGCAGAGGAATGTGAGAGAGCCTCGAGTTGAGTGGCAGAGGAATGTGAGGGAGCCTCGAGTTGAGTGGCAGAGGAATGTGAGGGACCCTCGAGTTGGGAGGCACAGGAATGTGAGAGAGCTTCGAGGTGTGAGGCAGAGGAAGGTGAGGGAGCCTCGAGGCAGGCGGCAAAGAAATGTGAGGGAGCCTCGAGTTGGGTGGCAGAGGAATGTGAGGGAGCCTCGAGTCGGGTGGCAGAGGAATATGAGGGAGCCTTGAGGCGGGCGGCAGAGAAATGTGAGGGAGCCTTAAGTTGGGTGGCACAGGAATGTGAGGGAGCCTCGAGTTGAGTGGCAGAGGAATGTGAGTGAGCCTCAAGGCAGGTAGCAGAGAAATGTGAGGGAGCCTTCAGTTCGGTGGCACAGGAATGTGAGGGAGCCTTGAGTTGGGTGGCACAGGAATGTGAGGGAGCCTTCAGTTCGGTGGCACAGGAATGTGAGGGAGCCTTCAGTTCGGTGGCACAGGAATGTGAGGGAGCCTTGAGGTGTGAGGCAGAGGAATGTCAGGGAACCTTGGGGCATGTGGCGGAGGGAGGGAGCCTCTAGGCGGGCAGCAGAAATATATGCCAGGCTTCATTTGCATGTGCTGATGAAGATTGAAACTGGGTGCGCAGACAAGGCATGAAACCCAGAGCTCCATTTCCCCAGGGCACCATATGGTCCAGCGGAGGTAGCTCTTACATCCCCATGTGTTTTGGGAAGGCTGTGCTGCCACAAACCGGTACATATAGAGCGCGTGGGCAATGTTGTAGCCCCAGCCTCAGCCCAATCGTCACATTTCTAACTAAGAGGTTTGTCTTTAAAAGTATGTGTGGGACTTGGTTTTAGCTTATGTATTAATGCAAACAGAGACACACTGAACAAGAAGAAACATCTAGTAATCTAACCTATAAGCTAAAAGGACTCAAGTGTTTGCAGTAGAAAAATAACAAAAAAGAGATGTTGGAGAAGCAGTGAAGAGTGTAGCTGATAGACTGTTTTTTGAAGGCAGATGGCTTGTAGGTCAAAGGTCTGAAATGAAAATGGGTTAGCATTCAAAGCTGCTGTCCAAGGTGACCACTGACAAGGTTGGGTGTAGGCAGGTCTGATTCCGCGCAGCATAAAGTACAATGCATTCTGGGATTTGTGTTAAAACACTATTTCTCTTGGAAATGATACTGTAAAAATAATCAAAACAACACACAGAAAATATTTGATTTAGTTGTTGGCCCAAGATGAATGCTATGTGATCCCACACGAATATGGCAAAGCTGTTAATTCAAGCGATAAATATTTGATCGGATTTGCCAAGTAAGAATAGAGGATAGCAGAGATATTTCTAACGCAAAATGTGTTCAGATGGGGAGAAGCTCGGCCATCGCAGCGAAGTCTCTGCCCCCCCGCTGTCTGCTGCTCTGGGTTGCTCACGGCTGAGCTAATTCTGGCTGGTAAAACTGCAAAGTTTGTGAAACAGCCTTTCCAAGTCGCTGGTTGTTCGCCGCTCGTTCACTGGATTGACGTGCCCTTCCCTGGGAAGCTGACTGGATTCCACGATGAGGCGTTACTCCTGCGGAGCACATTGACAGATGGCCAATTTGCTTGCAGTTTAGCATTCCGTGTTGATCCACTAAAGTCTGTCGATAAGTTGAATTTTCTGTGTCGAGGAAGTGGCCATTACAGGATTGATATGATGATTGAAATGGGCCTTTCGAGAAATTCCTTGGCATTTTGGAGAAAAAGAACACAGAACTGTTGTTGATGGTGTATTTGTTGAGCTGTAGTTCAATATTGGGAAAAACTGAGACACCTTTCACCCAGCCTCTGCTAAACCAGCAAGTAGATCATTACACCAAGTGGGCATTCAGGCCAAGGAGACATATTTTGTAATGTATAAGTTACATTTATGACATTTAGATGCTATTTGAGTTCATACTGTATAATAATAGTATTATTTTTTAAATCCAGTTTAATTATATTTAGCAGATATTTTTATAAATGTTACATAACTGGTATAGGTTATACATCTTACTTTGATAACAGCCATGCAGGGCAAAGCAAAACAGCGGAATGTGACCTTAAACAGTCATTTTCAAACCACTCGTCCGAATGAGGGTCCACTGGAGTATTTTGCAGTCGGCCCAGTACACACCCCAGGGGTGCACGTTTGATACAATTGCACTTCATCATAGGGTACATACTGATACAAGAAGATCAATTTAGAGACACTCAATGGCTCAAACAAATATCTTTGGACCATAGGAAATATCCCCCACAACACAGAGAGAAACACACAATGCCATCCAACTCTAAATTTATTTCAAAATGATTGAATGTTTAATCCATAAGTAAATTTGGTACATTAAAATGCAAAGTGTTCAAACCAAAATATAGCCTTCACATAAATGCTGCAGTGGTTTAGGTTAATATAAAGCTCCGGGGAAGTAAAAATCTGTTAAAAAGGTTTAGAAAAACAACATTCAAATACATTTATCTGCATCACTCTGAATAATGACGATCTTCTTCTTAAATATCCCAGATTTATAGAGTCCATCAGGGCTAGACCGCAGTGCTCCATGTGGTAGGATCTGAAATGATCAGGAAATGGATGCGGCAAAGGTGACCACCCTTCAGCGCACTGGCCGAGATCTAATGTGACAAGCAAAATAAAGCAGTGGGGGCATTGATACTTTAGTCGATTTTTATCCATGTAGGGCTCTCATACAAGCTCCAAAATGAGGCCAAGGTAAGGCAGTTCCAGAGCATCAGGATGAATGATGCAGGGGTTTGGTGGGAGTTGGGTGCATTTGGGTTGTGAGTGTCACAGTTTTGGCAAAAATATGCAAAGTGCCCTTGCAAAGTGTTTTTTGCAATTAAATGGAAGTGCAGTTACCATCACCATAATAGAATTATGCCTTGTGCCCTCTGATGCCTTAACAGAAAGCCAGATCTGGGCACCTTTCACTTTTTACGTTATCACTGAGCACTGGAATTATCACACACTGTACAGTTCTTCATCCTAAGTCATTTTTGCCCAATCATCCCACAGACTGTACTCCTGCTATTTCTTTTATACTGTAATGATTATGAATAAATCAAGTTCATAAAGCAGTAATATGCTCTATTTGCAGAGCACTGCGTGTCTGATTTGTATTGTTGCATGGGGAAACTGTTCATGTGGCAAGTGTTGTGCGTCTGAAAAATTTGAACACACTTTTCTCTGTACTGCAGTTAGCAGGCTAAATTAACACAGATAATGGTATTAAGCGCTTTTTATACATTGCAATTTGCCGCATTTTTAACATTCACATGGTGTGATCTTGCACTGCTCTGAATTGTTGTGATCTGTGTGGTGTGCTGCTTATTATGATGCAGGGTTTATGTTTTTAACACCAGACTGCAGCTAAATTCCCCCTAGTGGGGTAATAAATTTGACTTGATTGAATTTGATGACTCAAGCACAAAGCAGTATATCCTAAAAGTAATAAAGCACACAGCTGTGTATAAAATGAATCTGTAAGAAAAAGAAATACAAAAGAAAACACAAGAATGAAAAATGAATAATATTGTTATTGAGGGTCTGGGCCCTGAGACCATTAATTACACATGGATGCTACATTCATATCTGAGACAATTTACACTGTAGTAAACTGTACATGCATTTTCAGAGGCATATAGGTTTGCTTTTTCAACTCCAATACTGATTGATTCATTTGCATAATTAATATTTTTTGTGTAATGATATTATTAATATATATTTATATTATATATTATAATGATTTTATTGTGCAGTAATCCATAAATACCTTAAACTTTTTTTTTTTTTTTATATGATGACTTTCCTTAAAAATCAAACTGATCCAGCACATAAAAAAAAGACTGAGATGTAATGATAATTTTTTGAGTTCATTGTCCTAATTTATGTCATGTCACTGCTTGGTGTTTAGGATATGAAGGAACGCTTTTGGCTGGACTATTTAGTGGGATATCATTGGTCTCATTTAATGATCAAATAAACAGCTTCACTTACTGGCAAATAGATCAGTCATCAGCAAAGTATTACAATATATTGTGACCATAAAACACAGAGGGAACAGATACCGGGTAAAGAGACTTGGACAAAACCTCGAGTCCTTGTTCTCATTGTCTCAGGATTTCAGAACTTCATTGCAGTGTAATTCAGGGAGAGGATGGCAAACTACAACTGAAAATAGTGACTTGTAGGCAGGAAAATAAATTTTGGGAAAATCTATTATATAAATGTATAAACTGAAGGCCAAGGCAGTTCCTAGACTTCAAGATTCAGGAGGTACAGAGCCCCTACATGGTTTATTTATTGACCATCTGGAAGCAGTAGTGGTAAGTGGATCAGAGCTTAAAATATAGATCTACATGTCTAAGATATAGATCTACATGTCTAAGATATAGATCCACATGCCATCTCCTCCATGGGTACCTAGGTAGGCAGCCATTCATTACATCCATAATGAGAGTGTAAGCCAAATGCTGGATAATATTTGCAGGCTGAAGCACTTTTTCGCAGGTTTGGTGATTGCCTTAGGTGATAGCTTGGACTAATACAAAAATGTAGCCATAAAAACTGAGATGCTTCGGAAGAGCCAGAGGTCAAATTGTTTAAAGTTAACAAGATGGCTGTTCAGTGAGCAGTTGAATTATAAACACAAGGCATTTTAGGGCAGGAAATTCAGTTTTGAAGGCACAATATAGCATTATCATAATAATAGTTTAACCAGACCATGTGTTTATTAAGTAGCTTAGCTGAATACACACACACACGCAGACACACACACACACACACACACACAAACATGTCCCACTAAGAAAAGTGCTCATTCTGTTGGAAATTAATAACATTTTCATGAATAAAAAAAACCAAGGTTATAATTAGGGGTCCTTTGCACATATGTACAGTTCTTTTATTGGCTTATTTTTATCTTTATTAATTTAATGATTATATGCTGGCCCATTGCCTACAAAATCAGTCGTCCTCAGATAGGGGATAATCATTTCATCTTGATAAAAAAAAAAACAAAAGGTAATAATTGAACTGAATAGTATCTTTACCACATGAGAGTACATTGTAATAAGTATTAAAAACTACAAACAGTAAGTTTTGAATAATATTTACTATTACTTTGTGGTTGCTCAAAATTTGTCCCACATATTTGTCACCACTGTCAGATATTTATAAAAAGCAATAAAATCAGGCAACTACAAGGTTAACTACATTCCTGAGGACCCCATTTTCAAACCTTCAGCTCTACTGTATGCTCCAAATTACTCAGGCTCCATTTTTATTTGTTTCCAATTTAGGAATTAAATCAGATAAAGTATTTGGTTCACGAAAGCTCTCAGGACCTGTTTTCAGACCACAGGAAGCCACATTTAAATAACGCATTTTATTCCAGCACTACCTGCTGTGTTTTGTTGTTTATTATTACCAAGGCTGAATATGTAAGTCTAAACATGCTTATATTTAACAACATTATTCAAATTAGTGTCTTATGAAAAGTGTTTTGCAGAGAATGACTGGCATATTTATTTTTGTGGAACAATGAAGTTAATCCTATCTTATATCAAACAAATTAATCAATTTATCAATTTATCAATTTATCAATTTATATTTATGCCTTGAGAGTATGTTTTTAACAAGCTGGGCTTTCAGGAAGCTGTTTCCTATGTCAGACCTGAAAATGAACTATATATTCACTCATAGATACCAAATTGTCCATAAGTATGAGTGTATGAATGAATATTACATTTTGCCCTGCAAAGGGTTGGCGCCCTGTCATCGGTTGTTCCCTGCCTTGCGCCAATCGCCTCCAGCATGGGCTCCAGACCCCCCATGACCCTGATTAGTATAAGCGGTTACAGTAAGTGGATGGATGGATGGAGGGATGGATGGATATTCAATTATTACACTTGTATACCATTTCAGAGCATACTAAAAAACATCAGCTGTATTTCACATATATGTTGTGCATAGAATGTGGGTGTGTATATAGAATACACACACACACACACACACACACATTTAAATATATGCATGTGCATGTATTATGTTTATATTGCATTGTGGGGTGTGTGTCCCCACACCGAATGTCCCTCCAATGTGATAAATACCTGACATTTTACATTGTGGGGACCATTTTTTTCGCCCCCCTCTAGGGGAAATTCAACTGTATAAAAATCTGTGACTGTAATCATCCATCCATCCATTTTCTGTAACTGTTTGTCCTATTCAGGGTCACAGAAGGTCCAGAGCCTTATGGGCGCAAGGCAGGGAATAACGCAGGACAGCCTGCCACCCCATCGCAGGGCACACACACACACACACCCGCGTCCTGGCACAGCGCAGAGCCACAGGACCCCTGCCGTCACAGCAACTTGGCAACGGTCTATTCCTCCGCCCACAACCCCCCCTCCCTGCCGATGAATCTGCTTCATCGGGCCGTGCGCTCTGCCGCCTCAGTAATTTACCGTTTCGGTAAATCAGAGCAACCCTGCTCATATTAGCGTCCGTACAAATCACTTATGCATGGGGAGTGTGGGGGGGGGGGGGGGGACATCGATATAACATATGTCTCAATAATGGCCCCATCCAGACCATCCCTTCCCAACTCATCCATTTGTTAAGCAACAGGCAATGGGACGTACATCATTAGCCATCTCACTGAGTGTGAAGATGATAGTTCTGTCTAATTAGTATCATTTTATGACAGCGTGTAAGGCCACGCCTCCTCTCAATGCACCGCTGAGCTGTGGGATACTCAGCCTAGCGGGTTTACCTGGGATATCAGTGCCATCATCCATCCATAGCTAGTGTCTTTGATGACATAACATAGACCTGTCATATACATCCCTTTCTCATCCAAAAAGTCTTGCAGTTTCTTAATAAGGCATTAAGAGAACTCTATTGGCATGTGATGCTTTTCTCTCAGGAGTTACAGGATGGATCAGAGTCCAGTTCAAGCAGGGATGAAAGAAAGCTTGAAAAAGACGTTATTTTAGGGAATGAGAAAACGAAACACAGAAACTCATGCATGGGAGTCGAAGACCCAGTGTCATATCAACATGGATACTGGAAAAGTTTACCATAGTCGTAAAACCAGTCCTAATGCAGAACCCCAGTCACCTGACTCCATTTCCCTCCCTATGCTCTCTCAGATTCTAAGATGTATTTGCACCAAGCTTTATCAAATTCAAAGTGAACAAGCATGTTATGTATGTTCACTTGCAAGCATGTTATGCTGAAAATGAAGTGCAGATGATTAGAAGCACAGATCTGAAGGACCCTAATAATTCAAACCAAACAGCATGGTCTTGTTCTTATGTTCCTGCTATATTGCAGGATTTTGGCCCTAGAATATCTGAATCTCTCGGATCTAAAAAAAAACATAAAATCATAACCTTTACTGTCATGAAAGCTTGTAGCCGTGTGTGGCTGCACATTAGCGCATGTCATGTTGGTAAGAAGTTCTGCGCTCTTTTCCCAATGAAGAACCCAAGGACATGGAGTAGATTCCTCTCTCTTTCTAACAGGCTGTGGGGGATAGTGCTTGGCTTGGAAAGCCAGAGGGAACAACTCAGTGAAATGCACATTGTATGAATGTCCATCATCAAGCTGGTGTGACACAGTGATGCAGGAGGTATGTCCCGAGCCTTCACCAGGGGAGTTAAATTCACCTCATCACCAGCTGTAGTTTTGCTGATTCATCCATCCATCCATCCATCCATCCATCCATCCAAATTTCAACTGCTTATTCCCATCAGGGTTTAGATAGAGCCTAACCCAGGAACCACAAGCACAATCTTTAGGTTCAACCTGGGCAGGTCAGAAGTCCATCACAGGAGAGACACAGATTAACTTAAAGGCATGTTTTTGGACTGAAGGAGGAAACCATAGGACCTGGAGGAAACCCGTATGACATCATACAGTGTAAAGTCCACACGCACACAGTGGAGGGAAACCCCAAAGATGGGCAGCGATAACCCCTGGAAATGTTATCAACTCGCACAGATAAGTGTTATATTTCTAACTAATATTTTGCATATAGGACTCGGATAGTGTTGATAAAGTGCATGCATTACAGGATGTTTTAAAATGAACAGTTTTAAAATGAATTTGACACATGGGCAGAATCATTAATCTGTCTAATATCACCTGGTGCAGTAATATTACTCTGCGCCTAACATCACCTTATGCAGTAATATTACTCTGCGTCCAATATTACCAGGTGCAAGGATATTACCCAGCATTCTTTGCTGATGTTCTAAATTCAAAGAACAAATAAATGTGGTCATCTAACAAGAACAAGAACAGTGCAGTCAGCTTGCCTTGTATTGAAGGGAAACGCCAAGAAAAAAGGCCTTGAATTGTATCAAAGCTGGTAAGGCACACAGAACATCTAAATTCTACATATGGCATTAGCAATGTCTTGTTTTGATCTGTATTTGCTTCTACAAACACGCCTGGTGTTAATGTCCCTTTTCAAGTTTGTAATGTTCACTAAGGGTGTTCAATTCAAGTTTATAATAGTAGGAGAAAGTTTTAATTTTCATTAATCAAGGAATCGATCAAAAAACTCATTTGTAAAAGCTATAAACTTTATATGTATTTAATATTGTATTATATTATATTATATTATTTTATATTATATATATAATATTTTATATTATATTATATTACTTAAAACTTTATATTATATAATTATTTCAGTAAATGATAAAACAACTAATGTGTTTTTTTTTGTTTTGTTTTTTTTACCTTGCTGATATAGTTATGAAAATGTGAATATCTCCCATTATTCTTTTGGTCTGCAGTCAGTTGCATCCTTTAAAGTAATTATGAATATTTCTCAAAGAATTTTGTTCATACAGTCAATCTTCCAAAGTCCCTGCCTGTTATTGTTATGTCCATCACATAATCTTTTTTTGCATGACTTATAAAAGCACAGCAATATTTGGAAACTATTCCATGCTTGCATGTCCCCCTGAGATTTCTATAGATGTATGCCTGATTGGTTAGTTCTAGGGTTCAATTCACGCTTTTCGCATGCAAATGTCGCACCCAAAATAACGTCACTCAGAAGGTGAGTTAGCAGAAGAGTATGGTTCAACATAATTATAGTGTTGTAACTGCATTGCAGTCTAAAATGACGATCGTAAGTAACAATGGATTAACAATTAATTAAGGTGAATCAGTATTATTATATTCCACTACTGAGGCATTCTTGGTGTACAACTCAGTGGCACCCCCTAGAGGGCCAGGAGACCGGTGCATTCTAAAATGTAGGAAGACAAGTCGCCACATACCTGTAGCACAAGAAAATACTGTTTACTAGATGTCTATTTCAGCCTCAAAGTTAAACAGTGCAGATAATTCCTGGCCCATCTGAACTCACAAGCTGGCACAGTTTGTAGAGATTTGCCAAGTTCGCATAATATTAATTTCACACACAAATGCTCAGAATGACTAATTTTCCCTCTCCTCTGACTAAATATAGGAATGGGAAAGTTTCACACCCCAGTAAATCATGCAAATGAACAGAGCCTTCGCCCAAATGCCACTCTCACTTAACACAAGTCTTAAGGGTACAGCATTTGCTTAGTGGTTCCCGAGCAACACTCTCTTGGGTAGATCGGAAGACGACAAGACGAACAACAAAACCTCCAGGAAACAGGACAGCAGGCTGCGTCCGGCTCTCTCTGCTTCACAACTGGCCTAAAAATACACAGCAGTCAGTCCATAACAATTTAGTCCTTATGCTGTCAACCACAAAACACTCAGGACCATTTGGAGCTGAAACGGAAATTTTAAACTCATCTACCTTGAAGACAGTGATGGTTTCACTCTGACTTTACATTTAATCTAACAGTTTTCTGACCTTGACAGAGAAAGATTCTTAAACTTAACACAACAGTGAAATATTAATTTTGTGAACTTTTTATAGGGTGAAGGATATAGGTTTTAGTGACACCAAGCTACAGTATATTCTGAAATGCAAACCAGGAGTGTGCTCATCTGTCACTGATGCCCTACACACACACTGACTTAATCTATGTTTCACATTATGTTGACAGCAGCACATGTAACAGAGAATTGAATTGCCTGCAAGATCATAAACACTCCCAATGAGAGATATCAAGTGAAAATGTACAAAGGTTGTTGGTGAAACTACGCAGAGGTGTAGGATGAAAACAACCTTCTTCATCCGTAACCAGAAACAAACTGGCAGAAAAATGAGGAAGGGGGCAAGCTATTTCAGGAGGGTCAGATTATCCGTATTGATCTGTCCGTCATGCTCAGTGTTTCTACTTTCGGTCACCCTTGGCTTTGTGCGTAGTAACCCAAGATGACGCCAGCTAAGACCAGTGTCAGCACAGCCGTGCTCCACGTCGCCCATTTCGGCCTCAGTATCCGCCAAAACCATAGCTTTATTCCCTGATCCCTCTTACCCTTGAAGAGGAGAAACTTATCCCCAAAAAGATACTGTACGCTGTCCCAGTCCCAAGTCACATGACGTGCTTAAACTTTCCACCAATCATCAGTTGATAATGTCTTATCAGGATTGGCACACATACAGAAAATCACAATGAACCAGCTAAATGACTATTTACATTGTATCAAAAAAGCTAGCTTGTAGCACAGTTCATAAGTAGTTTGTGTCGTCGCATTAGCTTGCTGTCCTGACTTTTTGCTATTATTTTCACATTCTTACATAGAGGACAGGGTTTTTGCATTCCTTTATGTCAGCACTATGTAAAATTTGTCCCCTACTTGGGTAAATAGAGTCATAATATTAAAATAGATAAATCAGGAGGCACGCTGACTACCCTGCTTTCGTCGGTCGCATGCTGCGAATGAACTGACCCCAGGCAGGACGGTTGAGCATGGAAGAAACAGCGCCGTCGTCTCAGCTGGCAAGAGGCACGTCGCTGGTGCCTGGCGGGGAAATGAGGCTGCGGGGGTGAGCCCGCCAAAGCACGCTTCGCTGCTTTGCTTCTTCAGCCACCAGGGGGCTTCTGCACACGCTCAGTGGTTAATGTCCAGGTTCAAACCGATCTGTGCTATATGAGGCCGTATATAGATAATGACAGTAGCAACTGAGGCACACTTACCCAGAATCCCGAGTAGGATACTCTGAGCTCTCAGCTATGGCAGAAGTTCCACAGAGAAGAGCATTATGGTGAAACAGACTGGAATAATGTTGCCCCCGATGTAAATAGCATGTTTGGGGAGGTAGATCGAGAGGATCTCGGGAATATGAATGATACCAAATGATGGGGTCCAAAAGTAAACAAATCCATTGCCAAGGAGACTGATCTTGAAGGGCCAGGGAACGTGACACCACAAAATAATAAGACTGAGCTTTAGCGCTCATTAAATTACAGAGTGAGCCCCTGTAGTCTGATGTTTTGAGCATTAAGACATGATGAATGTTACAAAGACTAGTCTCAGTGGACCATCAGTGAGCTACACAGATATACTTTTGTCTTTGTAATATTAACACTTCATTATTCATGAACTGAGCATAATTCAAAACATATTATATTGCAAGGGTTGCCTTGCTTTGGGGCTGAGTGCGGTTGATTGATATTTCACTGAGCCTGTCAGTAATACGCATGCATATGTATTAGATGTTTAACAGCAGTAGGGTAGTCTGCCCCTAAGGGTGGTACTGCGAGGTCTGCTCCAGAACAACTGAGGGTCTTAATAATGATTTACTTGTTTATTTGCCCAAGCAGAAAGTGTCTGGGTCAACCAAATATCGTGCAAGGACTCACAAAGCCAAGAGAACACCGGAGATCTTTCCAGAAGAAGCCTTGGAAAATACATCTACTGGTCATGGCATCTTGTAAGTGTTGGTATCACTGATTAAATGACTGCCATTTTTGGAAATTAACAAGCAAAGCTTTGTGTTCACATCCAAGTTCTATATATACCACAAAAAGCCTACCAGTCATCCCACAATGAAAGACCAGGTAGGGTCATCTTGCTTCAGCACACACAGGCAATTCCCTGGTCAAGAATGACCAGCTTATGGAAAATTCATACTTAGGATTGAACTGTCATAAAGTCCATTATATAAAAAATTCAAGTAAATTACAATGGTTTCTAATAACGAATGCAGGCACTGCTTTGTGTTGCTTGAGGTCCAGTACAGTATCAATTACTAGAGAGTTACTAGTTTTATTTCTTTGGATCAGGAAACGTTTCTGTATGACTTTGGTCTGTCAAACCTAAAAGAGTAATAGGTAAGAACAAGCAAAAATATAATGTCTTTTAAAAACACAAATGCATATATACATATGAACACAACACAAACACACAAAAAACAGTAGTGAAATCTTGCACAGGGTAGAATGTAAATAGCTACTGCTGCAATACTTGCCGCTATAACTGTGCCAGACCTGCTCCCAAAAGCCTGGGTCCGTGGGCAGCCTTCAATGCTGGCAACTCCTGTTACAAACAAAACCAGACACTTCCACAGAAATGTCACTGTAGAACAGAACAGTGGACGACACATAGGAAGCTGGAACTATCGTTTCTGAACACAGCTTCAGTTTATCCTGATTGGTCCATTTAATCGCCAAGGCACACGATGTGTTGAAAGGAAACAGTTAAACTTATGTAACTCATTTAATTAGGTGACCAGTGATTCAGAGGAAGTACAGGATTTACAGTCATGCACAGCCTGCATAAGACTCAAGGGCATTGCAGGAATCCAATGAATTTAATAAAGGTACCCCTGTTCTAATTAAGACCAGTAAGTCATTAATACTAATAGTCACTAAGACCGGACACATCAGCCTTGAGCTGACAGATTCTAAGCCCTGTTCTCTCAATCTAGGTCAAAAGATTATAAAGTGTGTGAGCCCACTCTGTAATCTGCACCTGGACTGGGCCCCCTTTCCAGACGTCACGGCAGGTTGCAGGTCGGCAAATGTTGGCCCACGGGCTACAAAAATAAATACCCCCCTGAAATAGATTTTGGTAACACTTTACTTAAAGCAATCATCACAATGCACTGTAGAAACCTTCATAATGCATTGTAATGATCAGTATAGGCTTCATACAGCATTCATAATGCATAATAAACA
>JABFEB020000041.1:13285225-13298355 GCA_019775895.2 Stomatorhinus ivindoensis
CCGCCCAAAGCAGTACTGAATCATATTTTCATTCTTGTGGGTGGTCCCAGGACAATTCTGTTAAATCACTAATGACTGGATATGTTGTGGTGGGTTGGCTGTTTGGTGGGCAGACAGTCCAGACTGCCCTCTTGGTGGGTCTCACCCCTGACACGTCTGATGTAAACGTTTGGAAAAGCTAAAACATTTCCTGCTTTTGAAGCACCTCCATTCAGTTGCAGGCATGCTGTGAGCTTACAGTTATCAGTTACAACCTCCAGGGTTTAATATGAGTATAGTGTTTCTTGTCTTGCATTTATTTATGCCCAAATTGTTAGTTGTTATTGCCAACAAAAATGTCCAACCAGCTTTGCTTGTGTTGTTAAGAATCAGATTTTGATACTCTGAAAAGCTTCATATATTTGAGGGAAGCTCAGCATGCCTGTGGGTCAATTGTTCTACTTTTGTTTGCTGGTTAAAAAAATGTCAGTTTTGCTCTAACAGTTTTTGATAATTTACATATCTTCAGTCTACATGATGGTCTTTAAATCATTCACATTTGCCATAGAAAACAGTGATTGAAAAAAGAATCCCAGATTCAGTATACTTTTTTTTTAACACAAACAGCATGCAGGAATGATATTGAAAGGGGTCTTTCTGATTAACTGGGATGAAAATCCCTTTTCTTCTTTAAGGGAAAAACACCAGCTTGATTACAGCATTGTGATGAGACATTAAAGGGAATATGCAGCATTTCCCTAAAGCATGAAGATGTAACTGTCACCCTTTGTTTTCTTCATTTCAAAGTCTTCCTCAGTCATGCTCAGCATGTGCCCTCTAAATGCACGTTATATATGAAACTGTCACTGTCTCTTCTCTTTACTGAGTCCCCATTTGATCTATGGTTCTTTTTTGAACTAGTTGAAAATAACGAGATTTTGCAGAATAAATGTTACTCTTAAGCACAGCAAGATATGGGTGTGGTAAGGATGTTACTCTTCAAGTCTGACAACACGGAATCCTCCTATATTCATCTTTGGGACAGGTGCATCACCTTTTTTATATATGCTGCCTCTTTTTAATAGAGATAACATATAAGATGCTCATTTGACATTGTTTTCACTATTTTGCAAATCACTTGAAATTTGTATTTGGTGCTTTAAATATGCAACCAAAAGAAGTGCAGTTTAGCTACTCAATTTTGTCAATTTTGCTTTTCAGTTTGCTCTTGACAGTCTTTTTGTTGAGTGCCACACTATGCTCTTTATTAACCGTGCATATCGACGGATCGAAAACAGCTGCCGGATCAACAATATGGACTGTAATTTAAAAGGATGAAATCCGATGCATTATACATTAGAAGAGAGCGACGCGAACAGCAGAATTAGCCAATTGTGTGCCAAAGTTTCGGTGCTAACGCAAGTCTTTACATTTTTAATACATCCCAGTTGAAAATCACACTCTTGTTCTTACCTAGGATCAGTCTAGGGCGCAGTATATTTCAGTAATAAAATGCTCATTTGATGATGATGCTAAACGCTGAGATTAGACACAGAAAAGAAAAAGTCTGCCATCTACTGGTTAAAATCTGTATGTAAAATCTGTATATTTTCAAGTGCATTATGTCCACTCATCTTTTTATCATCAGCTCATTAAATAAAAATAAACATTTTCCGGTTTGAACAAGAAATCCATCTGGATGCTTGTAATAATTATAATAAAACAGTAAATGTTTTCGACTGACATTATTGAAATCTAAGAAAAGAATGAGTCAGGTCATATTTGTTAATTACGTGCATTTGACATTTACATTTGAATCTTTATTCAATTGGCTATTGTTGCTGTCTGGAGTGACTTGTCAGCATGGCAAGATAACATTCCTACAAGAGAGAAGCATTCTTACAAGAACAGACTGGGGGTGTTGCTCAGTATAACACATTTATGATGAGCCTCCGTATTTCTGAAGCTCAGTAGTTTTTGTGTTTTTTTAGGACAGTATATATTTCTGCTCCTTTGTGTATTCAGACTTAGGTTTGAAAGAGAGGACCTATTTGGTGGTTCTCTGAGGCAGCGATGAATGTGGCGGTGATGTGAAAATAATGACCTCAATGGCAAGGCAGAATCTGCAATATTATCAGAATGGTGACTGACACCCTGCTGCTAAACCAGGTCCCCACTGCCTCTCAATCTCTACAATGAGTTTCTGGGACCAGAGCTGCTCTCCCATAATTCTCCTCTTTACTATATCAAGAGCAAGGCATTGGGCACCAGTCTGCTAATACCGGACAATGAAATACTAATACGAACGTCATCATGGACCGATGAGATATAGACGGTACAAAATGTGTCAGGTGATGGAAAGAAGAATGCAGTGCATAGGAAGGACAAAGCTTGTACCGACTACAGCATTCAAAATGAAGGTGCTTTATTAGCACCAAAATTCACCAACACACATTAGGTTGCTACCTGATAAATACATTATTAAACGAGTTAAAATTATCGTATAGCAATGACACCATATGTAAATAAATTGAACTGGTGTGAGCAGTAATGAAAATCAGGTAGTATATCACTGTGAACAGACGCCGCCTCGCTCAGCTCTCCGCTTCCTAATGACCAAATTGATTTTTATCTGTCCACTAACCACATCACTGGCTTATTTAAACCACTATTAATAAAGTTCACGAAAGAATTTCAGTCATAAATATGTGTGAGCCCATAGGATACCGGGCCGCATACAGCTTCCAGATATGCTCCAAAGTCTGTACATTCGAAGGCATTGTCCTTTTTTTAATTAAACATGGAAATAGCGTTATTTAAAACCTGCTGACAGAGAGATGGTGAAAGTTTACCTTTCACGCTGTTCATGGCAGTAACAAGCCCTAATCTAAAGTCAGAATGACAGGTTTAGTTTCCATTTTAAGAGCAGTTATTGTCATTTGTCTAGCTTCTCTCTGCCTTCCTGCTGAATACATTTCATCCTGGGTGCACGGAATACCCCACCAAAGAAGCTGCCCTTTGTCGACATACTAAATGACCTGCTTATCCCCCATAATTGTGGCAGTTTCTGTTCTCCTGCCTTCAGACTCCAGCACTGCTTTTAATGGCACAGATGATCACATTCTCATGGACAGACGAGGAATCCTCATTGATCTCTGCGGACAGACATCTCCAGGCCTCCTGGATTGGGTCTTATCTGTTATTTCTTCATCGGTCATCCAGGACTCTGTCAAATACTGTTTGGCTGTCTGACTTAGCAATAAGCTGACAGGTTCGGTAGGCTAAGAGACTAAGCCTGAACTAGCAGGTAAGGGGTGAGCCTAGGGTTCAAAGGAAAATGTTTGATCATTCATGACCAGGATAAGCTGATAGAAGGAGGATGGATGGATGGATCTCGAGAGCCATAATGCTTTCCTTATTTTATCATGACAAATTTGCAGCTACTATGTGAAAAGTATGCAAGTATGTAAGTAACAGACAAAATATAATCTGTGTAATGCAGCTTTGGAACTAGTCTAATTGAGAAAGACCTTTCATTAAGAAGCAATTTATACTAATATTCTTGCTTAATTCTTTTTGAGAAGCAATTTTTTCTCCCTCCAGTCAATACCAAGCAAAGTATCAGTCCATTTTAATTAACACAGTTGAGTGCGACCAGAAACTCTCTCACATCATTAGTGGTGGGTGTATTGTGATAAAATAGAGAATATCCTGCTTATGGTTTTTATCTCCCAACAAGAGCAGGGGAACTGACCCTAATACACTAGTTGTACTCTTTCATTTAAAAGCATTAGCCCCAGTAACCTTGCACACAGTCCCCGTTCCTAGACTGTCTAACTGAGAGAGGGAAGATGAGGACATCGTGCAGGGGAAGATGTCTTAGAAGGAGTTTTAATAAAAGCTTCTGAGAAAAGACATTGTAACTACCCCGGTCACAAGGGAGCCAGTGCTTCATACTGATGTTCAAATTCCCTTTTTATTTTATCCTCTTCATGCAAAGAACACCATGAAAACTATGGATGCAAAATAACAATTTTCAGTATAATACACACACATATGTGCATCTCTATACAGAAAATAAACATATCTGAAATATTTATGCAACAAACAAAAATAATAATTACCGTGTTGCTTCATTGACCAGTCATAGAATGAGTCATAGCCTGTCATTCACTGTCTATTACTTAATGCCCCTTATGTGAGAACTTCCGGTTCAAAGCTACGTCGGTCATGTGACTTAATAGCTCATTCTGATGCAAATACTTTTAAAACTTCGAATAATGTAGGCAACACCACAAACTGCTTTAAACTGCATAAAATTAATTATAGTATTTTAACACTCTTTTAGGAAATGCACTTCAACAGCGTTGTCATAGCGACATTTACAGGTTTATTAGTGGCAGACATGATGTTACCATTATCTATCAAGCTGGCAGGAACAAGCAGTGTTGGGTGGTATGAATGGGGGACGTCTTGTTTCTCTCTCTCTGAGGCTACAAGCTTGGAAGGCCTTGATTCATTCCTGGGCTTTTCCAGCCGGCAGCCATTTCCAGAAATTTAGAAGCCAACTAATACCAGAAAGGTTTGGTGCACTCTAAGAGGTGCACGTTTTGTAACGTACTGTGTTAAATACTACCTCCACTGTCCACTTGATGGTGACTCTGGGTGAGACACGGACTGATAGAAGTCTCTAAGTCTGAGAGTTCTGAGTGCCCCTTTGTGCCGTACCAGGCCGCACCATCCTGTGTCTGTGAACATCTGTCTCGCACGTGCACTGGACGCCTGGTGATCACAGAGCCTTTCTTTCTTCTGAGTGGTTGCTCAGAAGATTGGTCTCATTTTGTCTTAATGTGATTGGTCTCTGCGCATGGCAGTTACAGTTGCTGTAGGCATTAGGAACGCCTGCACGGGTTCACGCGGCTGGCTTTTCCGCACCTTGTGCATTAATACGCTTATTAGTGCCAGCTACAGACATGACGTTACTACTGTATAATCTATCAAGCTGGCAGGCTGGTCCATCTCATTGGGGGAGGGGGAGTTCTGTATCACCTGTGGGAAGCTGAGAAGCGGCCAGTCTGAATCAGGCTACTAAGACCAGCAGGCCGAGGGCTCCTTCACAAGTCTCTCCTGCTTCTTTGACCACATGTGACAGGCATGCAATTGGTGCTGGGAAGCATCGGAGCAACAGACACTTGCCTAATGGCGCTCCATCCATCTGTAAATACAAAAACTATTTAGTTTTATAAAACGTATTTATTAGCTATGTTTAGTATTATAAAGTGGGTATTTATGTGCCATGGAGGCTCAGCGTTCAGCACAGCTTCCTCGTGCTTGTGCTGAAGTCGTTGCCTGGCTCTGCGCGTGTGGAGTGGAATGTTCCCCCATGTCATCGTGGGGTTTCCCCCGGGGTTTCCCCTCAGTCCCAAAACAGGCTAAGTTGAGTTGGCAAATTGTCTCTGTGTATGAGTGGTGTGTGTTGCCCTGCGATGGGTTGGCGCCCCATCCTGGGTTCCCTGCGTTATGCTAACAGGCCCCCGGACCCAACGCGACCCTTAATAGGAGATGCGGGTACAGAAAATGGAAGTGGGGTAAATTTACTTAAGGTGGTTTAATCTGCCCCCAAGCTTTACAGTTGAGGTGTTTAGAGATGTAATCATCAGAATGTAAAGCACGTATTCAATAACGGCAGCATTTTAATATGAACATGTTGTCGACAGAGGCAATTTTTCATCATTAGCTGTAATTATGGATTGTTTCTCACAGTTTGTGGTTTTGCAATTGCTAAATAATTGATGACGACATATAATATATGTGATAATTTGGTATGACATAGCTTATCTGCAATAAGTAGTGACAAGTGACAGTGAAATTAGAATAACAGTTTAACAAGATAATTTCATTAAGATTACGGAATGATCAAAGGTATATAATCAGATTATCATCCATGTTTCTAACAGCCTGACAATTGTACTGGGGTTTTCAAAAATGGTGTTTAAAAAAACTTTTCACACACAAGACCAATGCATAATGTAAATATCATCATGTGTGCCTGTTATAAACAATTATAATGAAATCATGATGATAAAATACATTTTAGGCAATTATACCTGCAAAAAAATCACCATTCCATGTAGCTAACTCAATAAGTCTTGAGTATTTTGTAAATTTAAATTCACAGGAAAATGTTAAGGCATGCGGATAATCCATTTTTAAAATAATTAATGCTACATCAAAACTTTAGGAATTAAAGAACAATACACAGCTGAAGTGGTCTGAAATTCCGCATATTGATACTATTTTCATTTTTGTGATTAACACGCTTATGCAAATCTACACAGGAAGGAAAAAGGAGCATAAAATTCAGAATATTGCAAAAAATGACACGACATACATATGTAAAAAAAGCATGAACTAGGAAATCACTGTGGCTGTGTCTGTGATCAGAAGGTTGCTGGTTTAAATCCTATGGCCAGCAGAGTGATTTCCCCTTTGGGCTCCTGCGCGAGGCCCTTAAACCCCAATCGCTCGTAAAATGTTATTCGAAGTTAGTTAAGAAACAACGTTAAATGCAAGTAATAACTGGAAATATCACCAGCTGAAATATGCAGTATAGTACCAATGATGGCAATACTGCTCATGCATTACGCAGAGTCCATCATCTAAACTCTGTGACAGATAGTAGTTCTTTGTGGTGGATCATAGCAAGACATGTGACCAAGGGTACCTTGAGGACGGCGGTTGGCCTCTCCCTGCCTTCATTACATCCTGCGGCCAATATGAGTGTGACATGATCCTGTTTGATCGTACATCAGCTCCGGCAGAGTTCCAGCACAGCAGGTAGGAGTTCCTGAGAAGCTTGAGAGATGTATTGAGGAACACGGCATCCATACCTGGATGACAATCTGCTACACAGCGAGACCTTTGGTGATCAGCTGCATGTTGCGAGGGAGGTGTTGACTTGTTACCAGGATTATGGTGAGAATCTGACTGCCATGACGTGTGATATTTTTTAAGAATAAGTGAGGTTGCTGGGTAAGATGCTATTCAAGAAGGCAGGAAGTGAGCTACACAATGGCATGGAAAGATTGACAGTCTGAAACTGTGTGTGTGTGTCTGGGGGGGGGTCTGAAATTCATCTCTTACTATTACTTATATATTTCAAAACTCTAAGGAATTGCTACTCCATTTTCAGTCTGTTGTCAGTAGAGAAATCTTCAGGAAGTGAGAGAAAGAATAAGGAGGTAGTGAGGAAAAGGTGTGGAGAGCAGCGGAAGGATGAGCAGCTGTCATCCAGCAAGCCACTCAGCTGGGCAGAGCAGCAACTGCTAATCCCCTGCAAGCTTATTCAGCCTCTACTGATCCCTCCGATCCTGGCGCACTCAGGCTCTGTGCTCCACAGTGATGCCTGTCAGAAAGGACCGGACACAGTGATGTGCCAATGGCAGCAGGTTGGATTACCTATGAGTCTCGAACGTGAACACAGCCATTCAGGAAAAGTGAATTTACGTGAAAGGTTCAGAAAATGCGTATACCATATGCACAGAAAACGAGTGACACCATACATCGATAGGTGACTGGGTCGGGGGGCGTGGCATGTGTGTCTGTCCACTCAAAAGAGACAGAGTGAAGTTAACCAGTCATTAGTGATGCAATTCATTTTATCTTTGCACATTTTCCCCGTAAGTGCGGCCTGAAGCCCACAGTCACACAGAAACATCAGCTTGAATCCCAGAAACGGGTCCCTCTTGTGCCTTCTTAGACGGCTTACAGAAGGCTGAAGAAGAAGGGTCAGTGCTTAGTAAATGAGACTGCTCCACCCAGTGAGGGAGGGCTTTGCCTTAACCCCAGGCCAGGGTAAATATCTCCTATGAAGGGCCAAACGCCAGCTTCAACATGATTTAGGATAATTGTCCTTTATTGTAGAAGCTCATTTTTGTGCACCGCTGTGGAAGTGACGTCTTTTGGGTTTAATCGCTTAATGTGTTTGAGGCCCAGTTTAGATTTTCTTTTGACTGAGATTAGCAGGCTTTAGCAAATGCACACTGTTTTAAGAAAATGCGAACTTGCGGATGAGAAATTTTTCTGCGAAAAGGAGTTATGATTGTATGAGTGAAGTAGTTTTATTCTACTATTTTAAACATAAATTAACCTGAGTAACTAAAATATTTAGAGATTTTTTCTCAACGGTCCATTGTAGATTTATTTGCTTTCCTGCACCGTTTTATAATATACAGCATAGTCTCATTGTTATAGCCTTATATTGGAAAGAATTCTGGTTTGTATACAACATAATACCACTTTCTAAGTGCTCCCATGTTTGCTAGTTTAAGCCTAGTATTTCGAAAACATTTTCTTTAAAAAGTAGTACTCAAGTAATCCAAAAATAATATTTTTTATTACTGAAAAAGTTCGAAATTACACGGGACTGTTTATTGTGTAATTTACGATAAATGTTACAGCCAAACCACACGCTTTTGGTTTCCTGCCAAGGAAAGCGCTTTCGTTCGGTCAGTAGGGGGAGCTCTTCCGCCCATCTTTCAAACGTTTATCTAAGGCTGTAATGGTTTGATGGTCTCTGCTGTCCAGTTAATCAGAAAATGAATTACCTGTGTGGAGCAAAATACACAACCATGAACTTTCAGGCATTTTTGCCTTTATCTTGCACATTCAATATACCCATACCCTTTCAAAATATTAATTCGATGTAAGGTCTTTCTTTCAAAATATTTATTTTTTAATTTACTCGTGGTATTAATTATCCATTGAGATATCCACTGAGATAGACATATAAAAAAACAAGAAAATCTAATGGAGCAAGAAATGGAATGAAACTTCAGTTAAATGCAGATAAGCCAATTTTGCATAATCAGCCCAACTCCTATTTACGTTCAGATGCCAAAGCAGCGATCGTCGCCTAGGATGGTAATTTTAAAACAAGCTAAATTAATACATTCATTACAAGTAGATAAAGGCAGCCACCTGATTGGTTTGTTGTACACACAAAAAAAAATTAAATGTACAAAATATTTCCAGCTTTATGGGAATATTTATTACTTAATGATATGCTGTTTCTGAGACTAACCCCACGCAAGCATGCTATGGATCAACTAAATTAATGTAACTTCGGTATAAAACTGTTTGAGGTATTATTAAAATAAATTAAGCCAATTGAGGTTAGCCGATTATGAGTGAAAGTAGCCTATATAAAACCAAAAAGTAGGCATACAATGAATAGCCCACAGTTATAACAGGATGTCATTTAAATCAATATGTCATATTGATTACATTGGATTTTGATCTGTTTATTTGTACATTTCGAAGCTTTTTTGGTAATAAAACCTATTAAGTAGTTGAATGCTCACATTATCACGTGACTAAGCAATAAACGCCTATAGAGGGCACCAAAGTACAAAATACTGGCAATGGCATGGTGAATGTAACGTGGTAATGATTCTCTTTTTATAATTAACTGGTAAAGCTTATGGCCAACATATTGTATTTAAGCTTAGTTTGAAATGTACATGCCATTCACTGCCATAAAATTTAAATAGCGGCTCACTCCTGAACATACATTTGCGGGGGGTATTACAAGTTTTATGTTTGGCTGAGAATTGAACTGTAGTTGAAAAGCATTTGGAAAGGAGGTTATATATCTTAGCGTGGGTTATACTGGAAATATACTGGAGGCACACAATTTCTGTTAGAGGCAGCTCTGGCGTAGCAAAGCATATGTGCGCGACCTGTCACAACAAAAGGAAGGCCAGCTTGAAAAAGCCCAGGCACTGGTGCACACACGCTCACAGATGGTGCCCCGTCTCTCATTCAAGCCGGTCCAGCACGGGCGTGGCTGATCCAGAGATGTTAACCCTCTCTGGGTAACCCCGTGAAAGCAAAGAAAGGTAGAACCGCTAATGAATTTTATTATCTGTGATATTTGTAACAGCTTGTATCCAAAGTAGTTCATAAATGCTTCACTTATATTACATTTGCGCAAATGCATGTATCATTGCCTCTAGTTAGGCTACTCTATGACTGCCAATATCGCTCTCCAGTTCGCCCCCAATCGGCAATACTAACCTGTTTAATTAATAATTTAGTGCATAACTATTAATAGTCATTAATAATCTCCTGACAGTTTTAAAATTAGTTGCACGTGAATGAATGAGTAGAGTGTTTTCGGTGCTATGGTTACAGAGCTACCTTAAGGGGTGTTCGACGTTCTCAGAAATGGGGACAGTATGATTCCAAGTTCAGAATAGCACTTCATCCACTTAAATATTCATGATTTCATTATAAAGCTTTTTGTTTTGTTTGTGCTTGAAAAATGAACAATATTACGCTTTATTATAAAGCTGCCAGATAAGTAAAAATGAAGAATTGTAGATACCTTTCAGAACATGATTGAAAATAATACATTTATAACTAGCAATTATCCTTATGGTAGAACATTATGAACAGTTAAAAAGGGGGATATTCCATGCCGCACTAAATCTGTTTGCAAACTGTGAAAATAGTCATGACAATCTTTAATTTGGAAAAAAAAAAACTTTATCTGGTTGATATGCAAAAGGAACCACACCAACCTTATACTTAAAGCCAATATTGTGTTAATTTTTTAAGAAACATAATTTAAATAAATGTATGCAGTAATTCGGCTTCGTAACATGTCGGTATTTATGATTTATTGTCTGTGAAATGACGGGTTTCACAGTGGTGCAGTGGTTAGCCCTGCTGTGCTCCCGTGATCTTGCATATAACATGTGCATGGGTATGGAAAATGTGGGAGATGGGTGGATGAAAGATATACCTGTTTTTAACTTCTTTGTGGTGGCATTTCTAATAGAACAAAAGATCATATAAAATGCCGTAACATTGGTTTGTTTTAATGTTCTGAACATCCTCACTGAGGGACATTGTGCAGATAGCAATTTAGAACCAATATTCATTCTATAGACTCTCATACAAAACCACCAGGAAACAAAGACTTGTTTACATTTAACCTTTGAGTACAGCGAACGCTTTAATGAAGTTGGAGGCTGTAGCAAAGAGAATACGTTGAAATGGGATTCCACGTACATCAACAGTGACAAGCAGAAAGGCATTGAATCTTGGTTTGCGGATGAGTTCAGGTTTTCTATGACCGTGGGGGTTTTCATGAAAAGGTAAGGAATATCCATTGTGCATGTCCATCGCAGGCTACTGAACAATGTGTCCGGGACCTTGCACGGTCAAAACACTTCATTATAGTTAGCAGTTGAACAGGTGAACAGGCACACAGATAAGGATTTGACAGAAGCATTTGGCCTCCTTTATTAAACATGTGGCATTGATTAAATATGACAGCAGCAAAGGCAGTACATTGCAGTCATTAAATATCGGCACATTAAATCGGATTTTAAGTTGTCGCTTTGAAAATCGAGATACAATAATGATAGTCATTTATTTCTGGTGAAGAATTTAGCCTTTCTCCTGCGTTATGACACAGTAAACGCAAGATCACCGACTAAAGGAAAATATACTAGAACAATATCCCAGTTAACATTATGTCATTGAACCAAAACACAAATCACGTTTAAATGGCCAAAAATTCATTAATTTAAATAAAGGTGGCAGCAGAAAAATAAATGAAAAAAGTAAATCAGAAAGAGAAATGAGAGAGAGGGAGCGCTCCTAGCGGTCATGAATGAGAATGCATGATAGTTTCAGCTTAGAGGCCCCGCCTACGCGTGTCTGGAGTACCTCGGCTGGACTGAGCTGAGTCGATCCAGTGAGGGAGAGACAGATTTACTAGGGAGAGGATCGTGTGCGATCTCCAACGCCAGACTGTCAGCTTGAGCTGCAACCCGGGAGAGGCGATGATGGCGGCGGCTGTGGAAAGAGGAGGGGTCCGGGCCGCCTTCCTGAATCCAGGCAGCGGCAGCGGCGGCGGCTCTGCTCCGGCTCCTGTCTCCGTCGTGCTCGGTGCTGGGGCTGGAAGCGGCGTCTTGGGTTCGACCGGTTCTGGCCCGATCCCAGTGCCTATGAACCTTTTTGCAACCTGGGAAATAGATCGCACGTCTCCGAGCTGCGTTCCGAGGTACGGTACACGCTCCCTTTTCTATGCTTACGTTTGCTCAGCCGCTGCTTTGATTGCGCTCATTCTTTTATGGATTATTGTGTTAAAATGCAGAAAGCGATCTGGCACTTTTCAAATGCATGGGCTGTTTGGCCATCAGGAGATGGCTGTTGGCGAGTTTGCTGGAGGATTTCAGTGTCACGTCGGTGTAATGCCGCTGTCATTTGACCATTTCGGCCGCGGGCACATTGGCGGACATGTGCAGCGTCCAGCCGCGATGCAGGCACGTAAATCTGAACTTTTCCGTGTCCAGCGCGAAAGCGGCGATGCGCCGAGCCGTGCAACTTCACGTCTGAGGACGCAGGACCGTTTCACGGACAGCCTGTGAGCGCTGTGGAGGCGCGGCGCCGAGTCGGGTACCGTACCGAGCCTCAGGGGCCGGGAGCCCGTCTGATCGGCACCGTGCCGGGTACCGTACCGAGCCTCAGGGGCCGGGAGCCCGACTAATCGGCACCGTGCCGGGTACCGTACCGAGCCTCAGGGGCCGGGAGCCCGACTAATCGGCACCGTGCTGGGTACCGTTACGAGCCTCAGGGGCTGGGAACCAGTCTGATCGCCACCGTGCCCATGTGCTTGATCTCACCATGTATTTCAGTGTTAATGTGTCTCGGAATACACTCAAACGTTGCTGTCTCAATTTACGGTAAGACTAATGGATGTGAAAAAGATTTGCCGGCGTGTGTACCCGTACCCGTTTTTTGTGGTAAAGAAGGAATTGAATGCCGGTTCAAAAATATGATGTATGTTATTGATAAAGCATGGGGTTATTTAATCCACTTTACGGTTAAAATATTGTGTAACGAAAGGACTGACAAAATAGTGTAATGAAGTGTAATAGCATTTTATCCTGATTTCGTGTGTGTGTGTGTGTGTGTGTATATATATATATATATCTCTCTCTATATATATATATATATCTCTCTCTCTCTCTCTCTCTCTCTCTCTCTATATATATATATATTTAGGAAGCCCCGTTTTATTCGCAATAGATTTGCAGGTTACCAGACTAAAAGATGAAGTTGCATCTTCCAGATCT
>JABFEB020000041.1:13391621-13404256 GCA_019775895.2 Stomatorhinus ivindoensis
TGTCTATCCTATCTGATGGGTTACCATCTGCCTGGGGTCAGGTGTGGTTCATCAAAGACCAGGGAAGATGGAAAACCTGCTGGAAACCGGCACTCCAGGATCATGCGTTGCCTACTCCTCATCTAAACCAGTGTTTCCCAACCCAGTCCTTGGGAAACCTTGGACAGTCCATGCTTTTGCTCCCTCCCAGCTCCCAGCCAATCAGGAACACCAAATACCTGGTATAGGAGTTCTGGGAGCTGAGAGGAAGCAAAAACGTGAACTGTCCGTGGTTCCCCAAGGACTGGGTTGGGAAGCATTGATCTAAACTATTACTTCTGTAGTTCATATTAGAGAGAAGTTTGTATTAGCTTGTAAGTTAGTCAAGTGACTGATGGGACAATATGAAGTACAGATATTCATGGTCAGCAGAACTTCTAATTCAGTTCAGTTTTATTTGTATAGTACATTTTTACATCATTACTTTCCCTCAAAGCGCTTTACATTATCCTGCCCAGAGGTCGCAGTGAGCAAGTCAGATGTGACAGTGGCAAGGAAAAGCTCCCTAGAAGTAAGATTCTGGAGGAACCAGACTCAAAGTGGGAGCCCATCCTCCAGGGGGCAGCAGAGGAAGTCAAATGAGCAAGATGTCTCTATTCACCCTGTCCCAATTTTAACATTTGAGTCTAAAAGCAGGGGGCAGGCAGGTGATGACAGGTAGGTGCCGGAGCTGCTTCTGATGGCAGGATGAATAGTGGTGCAGCAGCAGGGCTTTCAGAAAAGACGTCACAGGCAGCAGGGTATCTTGATAATTTGGCGTCTCCAAGCAGCACACCACAGGAGGAGTAGGGGAAATAAAATGTGCAATTAGCCAAAGTAGTGGAGACTAGAGGAACTGCAAACAATTATGTGAGCCCAGTATGTAAGCTCCGGCAGATATGGCTATGGCAGCATTCGTAGGAGGGAGGGGCAAGCGGAAACGCGGGTACAGGGAGTCCCTGAAAGCCTTTTTACCCTTGTTTGGTTTCTCTCCTCATTAATGTTCTGGTATTGCAATCAGGTGCTGGGGAAGGATCATCCAGATGTGGCCAAACAGCTGAACAACCTGGCTTTGTTATGTCAAAACCAAGGCAAGTATGGGGAGGTTGAGTGCTACTATCGCCGCGCCTTGGAAATCTACGAGCGCAGACTCGGTCCAGACGACCCCAACGTGGCCAAGACCAAAAACAACCTGGTGAGAGAAAGTGTGCAAAAAGTCTTTATCTTTGAGTATGAAACAAAATTAGTTGCTGTCATAAAGAAGTGTTCTTACAGTGAAGTGCTATTATAGCATATTAAATGCATATTGTCAATAAAAATAAAATATGGAAAAACTCTTCCGGATTTTGGCTTGAATTTAATTTCCCTGGCATAGACTGGGCTACAGAGAACCATTAAGCTTGTCCATCACAGATGTGTTTCATTATCATATTGGAGGGAAAAAAACAAATAACCAGGATAAAATAAATCCAGTCGGGTTCAGCCTTGTTTCTACCTGACAGCTATGGGGCTAAAGTTAATACACTGTGTTTTTTCTTCTTTGGGTGGTTATATTAAGGATGTTACTCTTTCTTCAAGCAGAAGCACTCACAAGTGATGATGATAATGATATTTAGTTTTTCAGTGGTGTAGATATATTTTTCACATGGGTGTCTGTCATTCTTAGAATGTGAGTGTGTGTGTATATGTGTTTGGGGGGGGGGTCATGTTTAGATTACACTGTGGAGACCAAATGCCCCCACAATGTGATAAACACCTGTTATTTTGACATGGTGGGAATAGTTTTTTCTGTCCTCTCGGGAAACTCAATTTTATAAAAATCTGTGACTGCATTTTGTTTGGTTCCTTATGGTTAAAGGTTAGGGCTGGGTATGGGTTAAGGGTGTCGTGATTGGGATTAGGGTTTTTCTCATAGAAATGAATAGAAGATCCCTATTTATTATGTACAGATGTGTGTGTGTGTGTGCGTGCGTGCGCATGCATCCCAGTACTGCCTAAGGAAATTATTTGTTTTTACTGTACATCAAAGTGTATTTCTTTTCTGCAGGCATCTTGTTTCCTGAAACAGGGAAAGTACAGGGAGGCTGAGGTCCTCTACAAGGAGATTCTCACCCGTGCACATGAGAAGGAGGCTGATGGTAAGCAGGCCGGATGGAAGGTATAGGCACCAAGCATATGCTGGATGAAAATGGATTACTCCACAGGTACAGCACATCTTTACAGGTCCTGTAGGACGGTGTGTCCCAACCCAGTGTGTCAGTGTTTCCTCGGACTGTAAGACGGTCTTCTCAGACCATTCCTAAAAACAACTGTGACAATCCTCATGGACATTCCTACAAACTCTTTATTTGGTAATAATTGATGAAATGAAAATGAAATTTGATTAGCTCTGACCCAGAACCCCAGCTGAATCAGAGAGATGGAGCACATGACCTCATACACTAATGAAGATCTGCATGATAAAAATAACGTACGCTAATCTGCAGCCATGAGTTATCATATACATATCTGAAGAGTCTGAAGAAACACAGGCTGTTTTCCACCTTGATGACAATTCTTAATGACGTGCTTAGTCATATTTGAGCAAAATATTTCACTGAATTCTGTTTTAATGTCATACTGCATTTGGAGATCAAGGCTTTCAGTTACCATCGTGGCGTCTTTCTGTGGTTCATTAAACTTCCTGATGGGTTTGTATTTATTCCCTGGTAGCTTGTAAGAATGAATAAATAAATACCATTTAAACAGTGTTCTAAGGTTCGCTTTCTTTTTCCATTAAAGTCTACCTTATACTTCTGTTGTAACTAAGATGTGTTGACTTTCATAAATATGGAGAGATTTGTCTGACCCCATGATTTAAAGTGTGCTATTTGGATTACACTGAATAAATAAATTTTAAGTATTGATGTTTTTCATTATTTTAGATGAAATTTCCTTTTGGGTTCCTTCTGAATAGCTGATTTTCATATATTTTAGTATAATTGATAATTAAGATTTTAATATTTCTGTGTATGTGTACCTGTTATTGAATGCAATAAAAAAGTAAAAATGTTAAGGTCAGGGCTTGGTGGAGGTTAAAGTCGTCATGTTGGAATTCAAGTTTTCCCGCATAGAAATGAATGGAGCCTCCCCACAAAGATATAATTACAAACCTGTGTGTGTGTGTGTGTATGTGTTCCCAACATTTTTTTTTCTAAAATGAATGCTGATTGATACTCGGTACTGTACATTTTTTTCTTTGTAATATGGACATTATGCAAGCAAAGTCCACATCCAGTAAACACACTCTCTAGTCCTTAAGAGTTCCTAGAGGTTTTAAAGGTTAGTGGAAGACCTGCGAAAAGATTTGCACAGTTAGTTTGTTGTTAAAAGATAATACAAAATATTATCTGAAGTAAAAATGGATGGAGCAAGTGAAAGTGAGAACATTTATGTGGGTAAAAAGACACGTCCAGCCTGTTTCCCTTTAGTCCCACAGTGATGCTACTACATATGGGTAATTCTAATAATGTTACTCAGTTGTATTCAGATTGCATTACTGATATTAACATTAAAATGTTGCTCATTGACCCTGCTATGTTATTTACAGCCTTTTTCAGTTGTTTTCAATTCAAGGGTATTTATATGTAATCAACGTGCATGTACCATAACTGCTACAATAAGCAGCCTGATGTCACTGGGTGGAGTTACACGAATTTTGAATAAAACAAAGGCAAGAAATTGAGTGTGCAGAGCACAGATTAGCACAGACATGAGTGGAGTGTTATTTACTCTTGAAATTTATTCAACAAAACCTTAAATGCACACAAAATATTTTGTGCACCAATTTCTTTGACACAATCAACTATCAAATCTAAGAGTCAAACTTTGTAAAATGTAATATATTTTCTCTGAAATTACAAGACACCTCAAAGACTACTGCTGACGAAAAGGCAAAATGACCCAGGTCACCTGCACAGCTGTAATTCTTCAGAATATCATTGACTGGAGAGATTTACGTACAGTTGCCATCTCTTGTTTTTGCTTGAATGGGAGGGAGGAAAAAGAAAATTGAGATGTGGGTCTAGTAAAACTAATAATGTAACACTTCTGTCTCATTTAAATTCGAATCCCCAGACTATATGTAACATTAAATACATGTTACATGGGTTGAATGGCAGAACTGTCTTTTTTTTACTTTCATGTAGTTCCATATAATGTAAAGTAGTTGAATTTGTTAACTGCTTACTGTGTCCATCAAAATCTTCTTCTGCAGCATACGCATTTCATTCTTTAGCTCTGCCTGCGCATCCATCAGGAAGGTTTGATGGCTTTTCTCCATGTCCTCCATGTGCTACACACACAAAGAGATACTGTATTACAGAGATGTTTATGAATCACCAAATTAGACTCCAAGTCAAGTCTGAAGTCTCCATCATGGTTCCAATTTGACATTACTGTTTATCAAAAATATAATCGCTCATTTGTTTTTTTTCTGTTAGTAACTGATGCGACTAAATGGGAATCACCACTTGCATAGTACAAAAACTGCTTTTCTCATAGTTCCTTAGGCTTGTATACATTTTCAAAGTAATCACTATTTCAAATGGCTTAGAAGCAATAAAGTTTTTGTAAGAACAAAAGTACTTTTCTAATGTAGGTTTAAAAACTAATACTTTAGCAAAAATAACATTATGATGAATACATCTCATGAGCAGAATAGGTAAACTTTAATTAGTGTGAAGACTTAAAAACATAGTCCAAAGAGGGTCCAAACTTGGCAACAACTATGTACACACACATACACATCATGAAGTGTTTAATGCCTTTTCAGTTTGGGTGAGTTCAGTGAGGTCAATGCTTCACATTTGTGTTGAAATTTCAACAGAGCCTTAAAGACTCTTATTGTTCACTAGTCGCTATCAACAAGCCGGAGTTGAAAAAATTATTTGCAAGTCGAGTAGGAAGTCAATTAAGAACGACTCAAGTTCAACTCAAGTCTGACTTGCAAACTCACGTCTCCATCTCTGCCATATTACTATGTGATTGCATCATGCCAACAGATGGCTGTACTAGGCACCACCACATGGTACCCCATGGCCCCCGGCCCATACTCAAAAGTGAGACCATTAGCGGTGGGCGAAAATCAAGGAAAAGGAGCTGCTAACTGAGTTTCCTATTGATCCAAGCCAGCTGTCGTGTTCTGAGCACATTTAAAATGTTTTACAACTGAGCCAATAGCCTTCTCTGACCAGTCTCCAAATCAACTAAACAGGGTTTGTGCCTACAATGGATGTTCATCTTGTTGGTAAGTAATGCCTGATGTTATCACATCATTATTAGCAGTTAATCCCCACAGTCTGGACCAAGATAAGGAACTGGAAGATGGATGGATACTAAGAGGCAATTTACAATTATGTTATTGGAAACAATATTTTAGGCCAATAAGATGAGCCCTCAGTAATTAAAAACTATAGAAAGATCCCCCTTCCCTTCATGTACATAATAAAGTAATAAGTAAATATGACTCCATCCATTTTCTGTACCCAATTGTCTTATTCAGGGTTGCTGGGCTCTGGAAAATGGATGGATAAATCAATGGTAAATATAACTGCCACTTGGCATCAAAATAAGGATGCAAATAATCAGCTGTAACTTGGAAGTAGTTTTGTTAACAATGTGTTCCAAATGATACAAAAGTAAAACATTCCCATGTACCAAGTGATGCCAACAATAAAAAAAATTACATTTTATATGTGGCACGTGGAAGTGTGGCAGGGAAACATGGTTCGATTCATAATGTGCCACCGCATGCTGCAAAATATACTGATTGGTCATCAAAACTGAGAGCGGATAGTATAGAATAATAATATACAACATTTATTAATGGGAAGAGCCTTATATTACTTCATATTGCTTATCCTACTCAAGCTATCAAATTATTCCCCACCTGCAAAAACTGTTCATACAGATGTTTGATGCTCTTAAGCTTCTGACTCTGAATGACCCTGGCCTGCTGAATTATCTTTTGCTGCTGTCTGAACAAATTCTGCCAAAAATATGAAGAGAATGAAACTCTGTTATATCACATTTAGTGCTTGTATTCAGCCCTGTGATCGTATACTGGTTAAGTGGTTGCAGGATGGATGCATAGATTTATGGACTCACATCCAACTTGTCTTCCTGTTCTTTAGATCTCTGTGCATCATTCTCCCACTGTTGCAGCAGAGAAGCCACCTGCTGGCAGTGGTCCTGGGTCAGCTTCTGCCTGCAGGATTAAAAGGTAACACAATTATATATACATGTTAACGTATCACATGTACTGTTTTGGCCTGAATATTAGACAGCCCTGTGTTTATAAAGAAAAATACATTTATTTGACACAAACAAATAAGAAGTTAACCATTGAATCACAGATAATAGTATTGCTATAAGTTTTAAAATTGAAACTAAACATTCCAATGCAGCAGACCCGCATACAGAGGTAAAGAGTGCACACTGAACACAACGAATCATCTCAGGGGTGAGAACCTGAACTGCAGCCATGGGGTTGGTGATACCTCAGCACCACACTAGTTGTGATGGAATGGAACAGTGTGAAGGTTTTTTCTGGTGGCAGGAGAGTCAATCCAGCCACCAACGCCCAAATTTTCCCTGGAAGTTGGAGGATCTGCTTGCAGGGCTAGATGTTGATTAACGTCAAACCCCGGATGAAGCAATCGCAGGTTAAGGGCCAAAGTAGAATCATTCCAGGAATTCACCGGCTTCAAACCCTACTCTCTACGCACACATCCCTGTCCTCAGAGCCACCATCCTGCCTACATACTGTACAGTGTGGGAAAAAATGTATTGTAGCAAGTGTGTGTCACTTTAATAATGGGCACGAAGGCTCTTTAAAATGAAAGCTGCTCTCACTATTGACACCCACTATTGGTTAATACTGGTAGCAACACAGATGAGGGAAACAACAATTTACATGACACAAACAGTTACACACTAATTAAACACACACATTCCACAACAAACATTACATAGACATTCACGATTAACATATATACACATATCAATTTACACTATCTAATGATGCGGCCAGTACTGTGCAAATCATGCCAATAACTATAATTAGTCCAGTTGACCCCTCCTGTGACTTCAAATGATGTCACCCAATCACAGATTGTGGGTGGGATTAGAACAAGAGTTCACCTCAGGGACACTACAGGGCATAGCCATCTTCCACAAGCACAGTGTTGGTTCTGGTAATGAGCTGATGCTTAATTTTAAACTGGTTCTATGCTATTCCACTGTCAATTACCTGGTGCCGTGTCCGAAAAACTGCCTGCAGCCCATCACTACAGAAGAGCTGTTCTGAAACTGTGAACCCATGACATCCCCATGTGGGAAGGGGCTACAATGCACTGTAAATCAGTGTTTGTTTTGTTTGAATTTAGCATTTGCTGAAAATTATTGGAGAGCTGGAAAAAGTAGGTTACATTCCTAGTATGGCACTAATTATTAACACATATTAAAAACTAAAAACAAAAAAGAACTCCAAAGTTAAAAAGTGTGTGTGCATATATATATATTTCTGTGTGTATGTCTCTATATATACAAGCAGTTCCATGGTCACAAACACTTTGTAAGAATGTCGGAACATGTACTTACGGTTCTTATTTAACTCAAATATTTTCTGAAAACTGGCTTTATGGAAGTCTATTCATAATACGAGTTGTCCGTAAGTCGGCTGATCTTAAATTGGGGACTGCCTATGCACATATTTATAAGCTAAAATGTTACGATCACCCCCACATGACAACTAATGTTGACTGTCTCGTAAAAACAGAGCATGTGATGATCTGAGATATATTATGTGGTAAGCAAACATTTGGTGCTTGTAGCTGGTATGAATTCAGAAAAAATGCTGACGACCTGAGTAACTGTAATTTGGGCTAGTGTATGGTCAGGCGACTGGGTCAGAGCGTCTCTTAAACAGAAAGGCAAATGCTCTTGGTAAGCTGTGGTGAATACCTACCAAGAATGGTCTGAGGAGGAAAAAACCACAAACCACCAACAGCATGTTGGGCAGCCAAGACTCATCAATGTGAGATGTGAATGAAGGATATCCTGTATGGTACAAACCAACAGAAAGGCTACTACAGCAGAAATGGCAGATTATTTGGATGATCGTCACGGGAATAACGAGTCACAACACACAGTATCGAGCCCTCCTGCGTATGAGGCTGCGTAGCTACAGTCAGGGTGCTCATGCTAACCGTTATCTGCAATACTAAATTTGTTTGAAAATCAGAAAAAATGTAAGTGTCATAAGTAAAAATAGAGGAAATCAGGATCAAATACTTCTTCACTGCTTTTATACCAGTCCACTCCCTTGCTCCAAACTCCCACAGCCTCAGGGAACTAACCAATCACAATACAAGCACTGCAGTAAACGTGTGGCCATGCAACCTCTGTACAGACACTGCTTGTAATTTAGTGACAGTGTTCCTCTTGCATGTTGTCTTCCCCTGCTCACCTCTGTTCCTGCTGTGCTTTCCAAAGCTGCTCCAGTTTCTGGGTGCTGCCTTTCAGAGATGTTCTGGTGAAAGTCTCCAGACGCTTCTTCTTAGCCTGAATGGCCTTGCTGATGTCCTCTGTAGGGGACATTTCCAGTGATGCGCTTAGAACATGTTGTTTTAAATGCACTCTAATAACCAGCCGCCAGTACTGTTTAAACCAGCACCACCCCAAGAAACAGTAAAGAATAAAACAAGCAGAGATCTAGAAACAGAAAGAATCCTACTTGCCTCCAAACCGCTCCAGCATAGTCTGGACTTCATTCCTAAATGTGCGAAGGTTACAGAAGTTTATTTATGTGGCGCATTTTGTACACAGGGGCAATTAAATAAACAAGAGGAACAATACATTGTAACAGGTAAGTAAATATAATAAAATACCATAAAAAGAAAAAGACAGGTAGAAAAAGGCAACTTTAAATTTCAAGGCACTGCACTATACTTTTTAGTTTTGAGGACTCAAATTTAAAAAATTTGAATAAAACCACCTATTATTGTTATACCAACTAATTAAGTTTTTTAATATGTATAAAAACTTCAAACATTTTTAGTAGAATTCCTAACAAATGTGCCAACTGTCAGACAGCACAATTTTTACACATATGAAAGATAAATCATCCTAAAGACAATAAGTTGGCAAATTTGTTAGGTATTCTTTGCATGTAAAACAAAACAAAAAAAGTTTATACATATTAAAGATTAAATTATCTGAACTGAAAATAACTAGCTGGCATAACAATAGGTCGTTTTCTTCAAAACTTAAAAGTCTGAGTTGCCCTAAAAACTCAAAAATCTAGTGCAGAAAGTTGTCATGAAATTTCAAGTCGTCTTTTTTTTTTTTTTTTAACAATGTAATTATGGTTAAAATACAGAAATAATAATCTATAGTAAAAAAAGTACATAACTTACAAGAATTTCTACATCTGGGATAAATAGCGTGTATATTATCTTAATCATGAAAGGTATTGTGCCGTTACATCTATTCAGCACTGACTGATACAGAAAATATGGTAAGATTGCAGTGATAACAGTGCCGACCCCACAGCCAGCTGCATGTCGTCCTCCGCTGAAGCACATCTTTTCTTTCCTTTCTCCACTATCGGGGTCTCCTCTGAAGGACGGGATAAAGGAAAAGGCATCCATGTAAATGCGGCAGGCACAGCCCCAGGTTCAAACACGGGCGGAGGCTGACCATGCACCTTCCTTAAGGTCCTCCTCCGAGCCGCTCAAGTCACTCTTCACCTCCTCCACAGCAAAATCAAACACCTGGAGTGGGTCAGTCGCCTTCCCGGCGATTTTGGCTGTCTTCTTCTTCCTCGCTGCAGACGCCATGGTGTCTAATTGGGATGAACCACCTGTAATGCCCTGTATAAAAGAAAAAGTTAAGACAACTTAAAATTTCAACTTACTGCAGTACATTTTTGAGTTTTGAGGGCAGTTATTACTGTTGTTATACAGTATACCTATTGTTATGCTGAGTAATTATCTTTCGTATTTATAAAAACTTCTGATTTTTAGTTTTACATACTAAGAATTCCTAACAAAAGTTGTTCCAACCTATTGCGTTTTCTTAAGATTTATTTGTCATATCTGTAAAGACTTTAAAATTTGACTTTAACATACTAAGGCTTCACCCATTGCAGTGCCCAGGGGTACAAAAACAGTGTCCAAAGATGTGCTGGGCTGGTCAAACTGTCAATCTTTGGGTCAGAGACACAGAGGTTTAACCCACTGAGCTACATGCCACCTAGGACTAGGATGCCCTGTGAGCGAAGCATCAGCACATGTGGGGGCCCTTGACCTGTGACCCCCAGCTCCCCGGGTGCCACAACAGGTAGCTGCCCTTCACAGTCATTCCCCACAGGGATCCTCAAAATGTGTCTGCTATTATTTATTACTATCATTTATCATTTAAAATAAACATGTCAATTGGACTGTTTTGTTATCTTCATTTACAATTCATTGGCACATATTTCGCAGGTTTTAATTCTTAGCATGTTTAACTCAAATTTTAAACTTTTTACGCATATGAAAGATAAATCATCTGAACAAAAGAGAATAAGTTGGCACAACTTTAGATGTTTGTAATCCTTAGTATGTAAAACTAAAAGTCATAAGTTTTATAGCCATGAAAGATTACCTAAATAAAAAATTATTAGTTGTCACAACAATAGGTGGTTTTCTTCAAAACTTTAAACTTCCGGTCCTCAAAATCTAGTGAAATTTTAGGTTGTCTTAATTCCATCTCTTTTACCGTGTGAGGGTCGTAAGGCTCCGACGTGACATACTGGCACAACTTTGTTCATATTATAGTTCTATTATTATTATAGTAATAATGATATATGTAATAATACCAAAATGATAATTACACACATTATTATTATTACTCGCCATGGTTAGGATTATTGCCTGATTTAGGGATAGACAGTGGACAGGCGTTAACTACTTGGCTTAATAAGCAGCGAGTTATATTCCCTCTGACATTTTAACTAACATTTACCTCTGTTTTAATGTCGCATTTTAATGAGCATTAAAACTTTAAATTATGAAGGTAATTTTTTTACTACGCATGTGATACTGTCTGCTTATTCACTTCGGCTAGCAAGTTAAAATGCGTTTCCCTGCTTTCTTACCTCACTGAATACTTTGCTTTTGTCACTAAAAACCGCTCACACGGGTGATTGTTTCTAAAATACGACGGACTGTACTAATAAATAAATTCACAGGGAGTCAGAGTAAAGCGTAAAACTGATTAACACGGACCGACACGCTCTACACTGACAGCGCAGAAACCGTTAGGGCGCGAGTTCGCGAGGCGGAAGGCTCCTTCCGGTCCACCTTAAATACCGAGTGCAATGACGCGATTGCGCCTGCAGGGGGACGCATTTCACCGAGGCTTACCTTCAGAACTTCATTTGACTTTCAATTCGTGTTCACTTAGCACGCTTAGGGTTACTTCCTATCACTTTGAGGACACGGCGGTTTCAGTAATAGTATGTATGTACTTTATTAGAAAAAGAGACAATTTTATCGTTTTCCCACTGTTTTTCCACTCCCGATTCAGCGGGAATTGAGTTTGAGCGTGCTAAGTTAACACGAATTGAAAGTGAGCAAATCCTATTAAGTAGTATATAACAATATAGAGTTAAAATACACAATATTTTTTGGTTTACCCAGTGCCTCATTCCCCTTCAAATCACACACTGTTTGCATCTTTAAGTGAAACTGATAATGAGTAATACAATTTACACTATTTAATTCAAAATGACATTATTACAGTTAGGTCCATGTATATTTGGTCATTGACGCAAGTTTTGTTATTCTACCTGTTTACTGAAACATATTCAAATAATGAGACCATTAGGAATATCATTCTTTAATTTTTTTTGTTTAAATCAATTTTAAACATACTTGGATGCATTACTATCTTACAGATGTATATCACCCTCAAGGATGAAATTCCAGCTGCAATTAACCTTTCTCAATACAGTAAAAACTATCAGTATTTTAAGGACATCGCTGTGAATAAGAGCGCTGGAGTGTGGCCACTGCTGACAGACATGTTTTTACTTTTATATTCTTGGCCTTGTCAATATTTTGTCAATCACTTGTCTTTTTAGTTACATACAATAGCCCAAATCCTTGTAAATTGAGGATACAAGGTGAGAAAAGAGGCAGTTGTACTCATCCTCACTAATAGCTCATTTCCCAGCAAGAAACCAGTATTTCTCTTCTCCCCTCTGGTAAGTGGCTCAGAGCCACCAGCACATGCACTGCAGGATTTAATGACAGTTTTAATCCTAAGGTTGTAAGACTTTAGCAGTTAATAATAGCAGTATTAATGCCGTTAATGTCTGTCATTTTTGTACAGAAACTCAACCATTATAGTGACAAATATACAGTGTTGGGGAAGCTACTTTTAAACGGTAGTTTTTTAAGCTATTAGGTATTATATGATTAAAGGTAGCTAAGCTAGCTACTGTTTAATTAGTTAGAACATAAGAACATAAGAACTATACAAACGAGAGGAGGCCATTCGGCCCATCAAGCTCGCTTGGGAAGAACTTA
>JABFEB020000041.1:13432412-13456436 GCA_019775895.2 Stomatorhinus ivindoensis
GGCACACACTTACACACATGAGGCAGGGCGGGATACTCGGCTGTCACAGGGCACATATTTACACACATGCGGCAGGGCGGGATACTCGGCTGTCACTGGGCACACACTTACACACATGAGGCAGGGCGGGATACTCAGCTATCACAGGGCACACACTTACAAACTATGGGCAATTTAGCGACCCCAAGTCCCCACAGTGGGCTACAGAAGGGAGCTGGAGAGGAAACCTATACAAAAATAGGAACTCTGCACACTTAGAGCTGGGGCACAATTCAGACCCACAACCCTGGAGGTGTGAGGTCACTGTGCTGCCCAAGGAGCCATCGCGGCCAGCCTACCCTTACATTTAAACATTCTCACTATTTCTCTGTCGGAAACAAAAGGTTTTGACTGCTCTTCGGTCAAGTTTTGCCATGTCAACAAATCCAAAAGCTTGCGCCGCAGCCAGAACCAGCATATGATAAATCCAGATTTCTCCATGTTGTTGATTTTACCACGAAACTGCCGTCCAGCTTGGAAACAGAAATGGAGGCACATTTCAGGTGTGTGATGTAATGTTTTTAATTACTCATGCGTGCCGCAGAGAATGCCGCCTTTCTTCCCACCCCATTAAAGGTATTTGTTTTGCAGTTTCTATATAAAGTAGTTTATTTAATTAAATTTCAATTTAATTGCCGCCTTTATAAGCCATCTTATTCTCAAAAATTCTAGACATTGAAATCCGTGCTGCTCTTATCTCTATATTCCACTTCGGGCTGGTTGGACTGCAGTACAAAAGGACATTTTCGTGGATGACCATTGTTTTTAATAAGGTGCAAACAAGAATAACATCAAATATCCAATAATACAATTGCAGGAAGAGGGCAAATCAGACAGCATTGGGGCAGGTGGAGGAAAAACAACATAATAATAATAATGAAATGCATACACCTTACAAATACATATGTATATTTATGAAAATAAGTGTCAAATCACGTATCAAATAAATTAGCAAATGATTACACGGCAACACAAGATAAATAACCATAGTCCCTGTCTTGACATATGGGTATCTGTATTACAGACTTCTACTTTTTAAATCTAAGGATATATTCTTTGAATTGTAATTATAACACATTACATACTTAACATGGGAGCAAAAATAATAATTAACACATTAGTGGAAGGGGGGACACATTTTCTATTGTGCGATTCAACCAATGTGGTATCTGTATGTGAATGAATGAATTCCATTGTGTCAAAATGTGTGTTTTATGTATGGTTAAGGAATTCTATTGTGATTTCCAGATTTCTGTAAAAATGACTATATTTTTCTTGTATGATGCAGTTTATGGATGCACATTTGAAGTGTAGGATTTGTTTAATGCAGAAGTTGGAACAGTCACATCATCCCTCATATCTGATCCCTCTCACGATTGTCTGCCTCAGTGAAACCACTGGAAGACTTACTGTCCATAAAATAAAGTGCAGAGAACTGCTGCTGTCGCAGCCAAAGATGCCACAATGTCGGCACAAGAATGTGATTGTTATTTTATGCAAGTAACTATGCGAAGTGGTAGCAGTGGACAAGCACCATTAGCGCGAAAGAAGAAACAGAAGCAAAAAGAAACAGTGAAGTAAGCATTCTGTGCAGCTGGTAGGTGATCACAGTTCAAGTGGTCCTTTGTCACTTTCACAGGTGCATCTCTTACCTGGAACTGGCAACCCAGCCGGTACGGTGAATGACATCATATGTTCTTCATGACTCTCATTTCTTCTCACAGAGATAAGAAGAATTTCTGGGAATGCAGGTGCGAAATTTCGCCAAAGGCAGGAGATGATTACATCACCTTCTGTTCCTGACCCCTCACCCCCCTCTGCTCGATCCTACCTTGCAGATTTTTCAGTGCTATAAGGGTGAGCCATCTGGAACCAGTAATGTACAGCCTTATTCTGCGTCGAGTATAAACAGGGAAAGATCATTCAAGTATGAGAGCTTGACAGCATAAATATGCTTTTGCAAATGTGCTGTTCATGGTACTATTTATTACGACACTCATGTTACGTTTCTCCACGTTCAAATATTGGGTTGTTTTGCTCAGAAGCAAAATGCGTGGACAGTTGACAAAAAAGCTTTGAGCAACTGTTTTCAGGATGTCAAAATGACAGCCAATGTTGCATTATAAAATAAAGAGCAAAGTAGCAGGGGTTAGGCATTTTCACAAAGCCCTTCACTAGTCTCAAGAAGAAATAAGATATGCAAGATCAGTATTGATACAGGCAGAGTTTATGAACCTAATTTACTTTCAGCACTTTGCTCACAGTAAATCATGTTGTGTATTATTCAGTTCTTACACTAACCTGAAAATCACATGTTTGTGCAGTTTGAAGGTGGGGAGGACAGAGACAGAGAGACTGAAATATGAATGAGATCCACTCAAGTCTCTTCAGACTGAAGCAACATGAGCCCCCAAAACTTCCAAGTTCCAGGAAAAACAAAAAATGCTCTCTATTATTCAGTCTAAAGATACACGCAAACGCGTGAGCTAACAAGCAGGGAATCTGAGCTTTGGCGAGAGTGTAACAATAGTGCTTACACAAACATGTCACTCTCAGATTCTCCTCATTTGCCTAATTTAGGTTCATACGGATTTCTTAATATACAGTGATGCACTTGTTTGCACTGTTTGCTCGTGATATGAGCATTTTGAATCCATCCTGTATATGATGTGCAAAATTACATTAACATTTATTAGGCCACATTCTAATAAATAAATAAAATCTGATTGCAAATCTGCAAAATGTGGAGCGGAATGTGGCTCAGTGGGCTAAGCCTGTGTGCCTGTAATCACAGGGCTCTGCCCTTCACAGACAGCTTACTCTACAAGGAGCCAGCTGAGGGAGGCACATAGATATTCCCCATGGGGATCAATAAAGTACTGATTATTATAAAAAAAATAAAACTGCAGTTGTACAGGTCTATACACATTAGTTTTTTCCTTATAATGAAGTTAATGTTCATTTTGAGTTCAATGAATATCATCAGTTATGGATACAAGTAAAAAAATGTGATAACAATATCAATAATTAAGCATCCATTCAGCTTTAAGGTCTTCAGAAACACAAGCCACCAACTCTATCACAACACCAAGTAAAAACAATAGTAATAACTTATTTTATAGAAACTTTGAGGAGACAGTTTGTGGAGATAATGATTGCCTTTGCCTGACAAATTTTACCGTCTCCACTCTATTTATGTCTTTCCAGCACTGCATGTCACGCCATGAGATTAATCTCAGTACACATAGATTGTGGAATCTTGTGAAAGTAAATACTAGCACTTTTATGCACAAATTTCTGGTTCACACTGGAATATGGTGTGAGTGACACATGGGAACCTTGTTTTGATGACGTATTTCAAAGCAGAGCTGAATATCTGGTATAAAATTGTGAGGAGAATCAGTATGACCTAGAAAGGACATGCTTGGCAGCTCGGTGTCCAAAAAAATATTAGGTGCAATGCATGAACACTCCCCAAAATGCAGTGCCAGAACTGGCACCTGTTAAATGCCTTCATAAGAAATAAATCATTACCAACAGAGTGACAGTGCTGCGATCCACATCTGTGTATAAAAACAGTGCATTGTAGATTTGAGTATTGGTATAAAACTTTAATTACGTTCCTAAAAGTTTAATGATTTTCTAATATTTACTATTTGACAATAAATACTGGACTTTAGTCTGTCAGTAAGAGTCCAGATTATTAAACTGAGCTGCTCAGATAAATGATGTTACTGGGAATTTTAATGCTCCTATGCCCCCCCTCCCCATATTGATGAATATTTCTTCAGGAATTGATTAATGGGGTAAATGAAGCACCTCCCTTAGCCTTACGTTATAGGGTGCGGAGGAGCTGCAGTTCTTCCCGGAGATGATCTTCTGGACTGATGATCTTCTGGACAGTCATGGTTTGGTGTCTGTGTCAGTGAAATGTAGCTTCGTGAAGCCTGTGCGGATGTGAACGTACACCAGGGGTGAATGAAGCAAATTTTTAACGTCTTTAGCATGTGTTTAGGGGGCACCTGGTTCAAATAATTCACAGGCTCTTAGCATTTGAGTTACTGCATGCTAGTGTATGTTTCTCTAAATTTCTGTGCATGTAAAACATGCTTTGAACCACTTTTGTCAACTTTTTGTAAAAACACCACAAAAAGTGGTACTATTTCTATGCTGCAAATCACTTAAACAGTTTTAAACACTTTTCAAATCTTTTTTACCCTCCCTACCCCCCTTATCCTATTTTTTTACAGCATTTCCAATTGAGCTATGTTTCTTTTGACGGTGTACTTGTATGTCGCCTTTTACGACTGAAAAAAGAAAGTTAAAAAAAACAGAACTGTAAAACGGAGCTGTGGTTCTGGGGTAGGTTGCGTTGTTGATGCTTAAGGCATTACCTCATTCCCAGGCTGCACTCGCAGACGATTGGTCTGGTTTGCGTTTGCTTCTCGGCCACCTCCTTATCTGAGCAGCCACCCTAATTTGCGGAGATCCTTTGACATGTGAACTTTAAAGCCCTTTTGTTATACCAGTCCGTTCTGCACATGCTCTGACAGGAACTGATGACTTCACTGCTGTTTTTAACGAAAATCTCCTTTCTCCCTCCCTCCCTCCCTCTCTCCCTCCCTCTCTCTCTCTCTCTCTCTCTCTCTCTCTCGCTCTCTCTCTCTTCCTGTCCTCCCAGACAGCCCAACGGCCGCTCTCCTCTCGCTTCACTCCCTGTTTATCAACCTGGATAGAGGCAAATTAGTGGAGACTCAGTTGCTGTGGAGGAGTGTGTGGTGCCTCTTCCTCGCGTCATTCGCCCGCGCCGCCCCATCTGGGCCCACGTCTATCTGTGTGGGGCAGTGAGGGGTGTGGTCAGCCAGCTCTGCATCCTCAGCATTCTGAAGTTGGACAAAACTACCTGGGCCTCCATCACGTTCCACTCAGACAGCTGCTTCTTTGCGCTGCACTTTCATCCTCATGTCGGGGAGAGAGAAGATCCCTTTTGGTGGTTATTTATGCACTGAAGTTTACTGACTCCCGTCGTTAGGAACCTGCGACTCAGCCATGTCAGAGAGTGTGGTGAGGAAAATTCAGCCTTTCACGATCGGGACTAGGCTGTCTGTCCCCACCACACCCAAATGCCCTGAGCTGATAGCCGCCTTCTTACCAAGCCGGGTGCTGGACACCTGTAAGGCACGGACCAGCACCGACCAGATGTCCTTTGGCACAGACGGTCCTCAGGTGCACGTCGCCCAGGTGACTGAGGCAGAGAGCGTGCAGGAGGAGTCGCCCATGGATGATGGCTTCAGCAGCGGAGCGTTACCACAAAGCAGTGCGTCGCGGTCCATCAAGAAGATACACATCTCTGGGAGCACTAAACCCACTGGGGATGCGGACGTTCAGTCCAAGCAGTGTCCTACAGCAGAGACCTCCGGCCCTGAGGACAGCTATGAGGGAGTCTGCAGCCTCTTACCCAAGATCACAGAGGCCAGCTGTGAGAATATATCAGATCCCCCTTTTAAGGTACGGCCTATATCAATCATTAATATTTTTGCTTAATGCTATATCTTATTGACATTATGCATGCATTAACAAAATGGACGTTACAATTAACAGGTTTTGGTTGTTGCTTAAAAGAAACCTCTTTTAAGTCAACTTTTTTTTCAGTTTGCAATAATAATAACTTTACTAAGCCCCGCACATGATTGCATTTTATTCAATCCTGAGGCCTCTGCTTTCCTGGTGCTTCCTGCGCACTTACACTGTCCACAGAGATGAATGATATGCAAAGGCAAAAAGATTTTGGATGGCGTAAAGTGGCGTCCTGTACTCTGGCGTCCTGCTCACTGAGTGAAGTGTTACGGAAACAATGACTGGAAGCAGAAGGAAACAAGCTGAGGAAGAGGGTTTTCTTTTCAAAACGCCGCTCACTCCTGCACAGCTCCCAGGTAGCACAGCTTTACGTGGCTGACATCTGACGCGTCCGAACGGGCAACGCACATGGAGCCAATTAATTTGTTATTTCTTTTAAATGATCTCTAGTAAGAATGGCTAAACGTAAACAGGACGTTCTCCGGTGTGAGCCTGGCCTTTAATCACTTTCACATGAAGAGTGGCTCTGCCGCCGTTTCCTACTGACACGCTCCCGAAACGCCGGCTGTGTTGTGGCAAACATCTGCTTGCACATACACGGCACTGTGCAGAAGTCTTAGGCAATCAAAGGAAACGATCGTCTAACAGATCTTCACATTGGTGTAAAAATATGATTTCATGTCTCTCAAAGAGATTTAAGCCATTTTAAAACTTCACTCTAGTATTTGCAGAAAGCATCCATTAAACTTATATAATGTTACCAGCCCCTGTTCAGATAATCAACATCTTTGAGTCATTTGACCAAGTAAATTAAATAATGAAGTGAGCCGGTGGGTATTAATAAATACATGGAAAGGCTGTGGTGTGAAGGGGTGTTCATCTCGCTATCCAACAAGATACCAGAAACTTTTTGCTGAACAGAAGAAAAATTTCCTAATTTTTATTATGTTACTGTTCATTTGCATGTGTTCTAATGGTAAAAATTTTTTTTTTCTGAACAAATATTCACCTACTACCCATGCGAAAATCTTTAAACATTTTCTTTGATTGCCTGACACCTTTTCTTAGTATTGTGTATCGTTCAGAGTAAAATTTCACTTCTATTTATTTATTCCTGCTGATAACTTTCAAAGACGAAATCTTCTATAACTTCCGTAACATGTTAACCAGATGACTGACACAGTGCAACGGAATAACAACAACAATACGAACAGCAACAACAACAATAGCAGCAATAACAACAATAGCAACAGCAACAACAACAATAATAATAATAATAATAATATATTGCAAAAGCCAATCAAAAATGACAGATTTTTATGACATCAACTGAAAACAGAGTAATGATATTTTGTGTCACTTTGTGTAAAACAGATTAATTTGCTACATTTTTAGATACCATCCAATCTATGTTAAAAATGTATTTTTATTAATCAGGTACTGAGAAGTAGTAGAGCCCTGGATCAGCAATAGGCATGCGTTATGGATTTTGGGAATTACTACAGTCTTTAAATTGTGACCACGATGGATGACATCATTTTTATATGTTGCTCTCTATTTATACTCATTGGCTGTTGAGACTGCCAGGGCATTACATCAGATTGGATGTCCTAGGGTTAATTCTTCACAAGCTATCCTGTCGCTCCCCATAGCTACTAGAGTTAAACATTGTGTGCAGCTGTCTGTTCTGAAGAATGAGCTGTGTAACATTATCTACAGAACTTTGGGTTCATGTCATGGAGGATTCTGATACAAGCATGTCATTTCCACCAGCACCAGATCTCACAGGAATGCCAACTTGCATTTTATAGCGTACCTAGCAAAACTGAAATATGCAGGTCTAGATCAATGCATGTAGTTTTTTTCTATAAAACAAATATTTAAAATACCTTGTTTAATATTGCAGGGTCTCCTTAGGAAGAATGCCGATTCAGAGCAAGAGAAGAGTCAGAGTCCACCTGGCGGTGGATTACAATGTCTTAACGATAGAATAACATCCACCGATCAGGTATTCATTTACAATTTTTCAAAATAAACATTAACATAGTTTCTGAAATATTTATGGAAATTATTTATGCTATAGGTTTCATTTTAAGCATTATTGTGTAGCCTATTCCTCTAACAAGTGAAATATAATCAACTGCTTTGGCAAGGACAAATGTGTTACATTATATACCGATTTTTTAAGTTAAAATGCACAGGGAATATAGAATCCAGTTCATTTTTGTTTTATTGTTGTTTGCATGTTTGCTAAAAAAAATGGGAGCAAAACTATTTGATAGCATCAGGTCTTTTTAGGTTTCATCTTAAAATAACAATCCTAAAACTGCACCCAAGTACAGACCATTTATTTTATGCAATTTAGTATAATAAATCATCCAGCAGATGGTGCAGTGGTTAAAGATGTTTAAGTTACTAACTACCAAGTACTTATTGTAAATGGGTAAATATCCAGCTATATAAATCTATAAAACCGTGAGCCCCTTTGCAGAACGGTGTTAGCTAAACAGTGAAATAAGTACTTTTTAAAAGTAATACTTACTGCGGAATGTTATAGGGTATTAGTGGATCTTGGCATGCTATAATATAAAACTATTATTGCCACATGAGGTGATTTGTGTCTCATTGAAAGTTGGTTTGGTATGACGTTTGCGATTGAATTTGTGTGTGTGTTTGTGTGCGTGTGTGTGTGTGTGTGTGTGTTTCAGGTCCCCACAAAGATCTGGAAATGCAATAAAAAAACTAAAAATATTTTGTATGATTTCTTAGAGTTAAGGTCGTCATGTTGGGATTACAGTTTTCCCCATAGAAATGAATGGAATGTCGCCACAAAGATACAAACCTGTGGGCGTGTGTGTGCGCGCACTATGTATCGGCATCTGAGATTTGTTTATGGTAGGTAACAGGGTGGATTAAAAAATCCGCCCCATCTGGTGACCAATTTGTTGGTCTAAATCCCAGCAATGCAGTTTAACCAGAAATTCTGGGAAATCAAAATTATATCTTACACTTTGAAGACATCTTATCGGTTACTGCCACACTTTAAATGTATCCACTACCTGAATTACTTGACTCTTACTTGCATGGGAAGTTTATGTTACTACACAATAAATGCATTGTTCATGTTTAGGAAATGACATTATCGTCAAATGCAAAAACAGACTGTTTACGAAAACCAAAATAATGTACGTGTTTTGGCGACTAGTTCAGTTCATTAAATTTTTGTCTTCACATAACACAAGAGATTCAAGACTCTTTCTCTATTTCCCCTGAGGCAGAAATTTATATCGCGCTATGAATCATATGCAAAACAGCCTGAATTCAATTGCACATATGATAATGGTCTCTTGGAATTTAGGAAGTGATGTCATGCTTGTGAGTGCCAAGCCAGAAGGAACATGTCTCGAACGATCATACTAGAAAAAGCAGGTGTGTAGTTCTCATACTATTTTGGTGTTAAAAGTGAGTGTACTTTGTTTTACTACCTATAATTTTTATATAACGAAAACGTTTACAATATTAAAGCGTATTTTTATTGCCGTTTCTGCTCAATGATGCATGAGTCATACAGTGATATGAAATTATGTTTCTTTTGGTCACAATAAATAAAATGTATTCTAGACTAATAAAACATAAGACAGTAAAATGTAGACTGGAGTGTGGCATAAATATATATAACTGTATGAACTAAGCCTGGTTATATATTTTTTTACACTAGCATGTATATATGTACGTATACGTATGTATATAAGTTTTAATAAGTGTGTTCTGTATATGTCTTGAATACTCATGAATGTAGCGTAAGAATCAGATAAGAGGGTGGCGAGCTGGAAGCATTTTGCGCTATTAGCACAGCGATTTGCAAGCTTTGTAAAAACAAAGTTTTGAGAGGTGGAAGCAGAATTTAGCGGAAAATCCAGGTTCAGTATTTAAATGCTGTCCCTGGTGTGTGTGTGAAGCCTCCGTGTTCCTCCCATGATGCAAGGGTTTCCTATGCGTTCTCCATGCAGTTTCCTCACGCAATCGAAAGGCGTGTATTTCGGGAAAATTTGCAGCTCCTGTTTCCCATGATCATGTGTGCATGTGTGAGCTCTGTAAGGGACAGGAACCTCATTCAGGGTATTCCCCTGTGCCTTGGGATTCAAACCCATGACCCTGTAAGTGGTTGGAAAATAGATGGGTGTTTACTTATACAGCACCAAAAGGCCTGTTATACTAATGAATCAGACACCGTAGAAGCCTAGATTACCCTTCTCTCCCGAGAAGGAGATAGCTGTACGTTTGGCCTTTCCACCAGCGAAAAGGCACAGCAACTCTAGAGCTGGATGGCCGACCACATTAATAACTACGGATCCACGTTTTTTCTGCTTACACTGATAGAGATTTATTTTAATATAATAAATGTATAGATAATACTTATTTATACTTTTTATAGTATGTTTTTTTTGTTTATTTTGTTTGTAGGAATTTACAGTTCAATCTGAATATCTTCCAACAAGGATGCGCAAGTAGCTAATGCTTAAAATATCCCACATTTTTTCTCCCACTGGCAACAGAGTTACGTCATAGTGATAGCAGCTCCTCGTGTATCACAAGCTGTATAGCGAGTACGCAAAACAGCCCAAGCTATAGCGACTCCCAAATCATCCATTGCCGTTTTTTATATTACACGCCCGTTGTCTTGCACAATTACGTGCAATTTTTTTAGTGGGATTTTCCGCTAAAGGCTGCTTCCACCTCTCAGATCTTTGTTTTTACAAATATTACAAATCGCCGTGCTACTAGTTGCTGTTAAAAGAGTGAAATACTTCCAGATTGTCACCCTCTTATTCGATGTTCTGTCGCTCCCTGTACTACAGTGGGTATGCGCATGACGTCACAGCAGGCAGCGGTCACTGCGCTCACACCCTCTCGATGCATTAGCGTTCAGCTTGAATGCTGCAAAATACACATCTGAAACGTGGAGGAGCTGTCGTGCGATTGATTGCACAAATCGATTTAAGAAGACATTAGAGCTATCCTTTTATGGATTGCCGAAAACTGAATAAGTAAATATCGGACGTGGATCGGTCACATACGGCCGATACCCGATCCGTCTGATAGGTGTGGATCGGTGGCAATACTGATCTGAATATTGAATCGGGCACTTCTGTTCCCAACTGAGAATGCTGACGTTACAGTATTTACCATGCTCTCTTCGTGACATCTCAGTGCAGATGCACATGCTGTGGTTCTTTCGATTATACTGATACATGATAATTAATATTACATACTTTTTGTGGCACTCTTTATCCGTGAATGACGAAACTAAATTTGCAAAGAACGGAACATTGTGAGAAATTTGACCGTTTAATGTGTCCATATTAACATAGATAAAACAGTATGATAATCCGATTATAAAATTAAGCAGCCAAGTTGTGTTGTGTTTATGCGAGTGTGATGGTAGATTTCTTATGGTGGGTGTTCAGATTATTATATATTAAAAAATTACAAGCAGACAGTAAAAGAATCGTCATCCTCATAAAAAAACAGTCAATACAGAGATACAGTGAAAGTATATGAAGGTACCTTACATCTACAGTATGTGTTTATGAAAGTGATTATTTTGTCACTAAGCTCCTAGGAATCTGCCGTCATCACTCAGGTTCCTGTGTGGCCGTGCTGGGTTCTGTGTTCCTGCTGTTATGTTTTGCTCTAGCTTTATGTATTTTGGTTACTTGTTGTCCCCTTTCGTGCTTGATCGCCATGCCTTTCTATGAGGGCCAATTCCCCTGCAGCCATTTGTCTCCTGACTTGCCTTAATAATCCCAATTCCAGCAGGGCAGTTGGAAGACCCATGACCTGTGTCTGAGATCAGCTCTCTGCCTGCAAAGCAGAGCACAGGCCGCACTAGAGCACCAGCACTCCTCTCTGTTCTCTCATATGTTCCAGCACGAGGCCCCTCCCACGATGACATAAGTCCTTAGTATGAGTTGGCAGTAGGCAAGCAACAAGCCACAGTCTTCCAGTCGGTTCCTTATCCACTTAGTTTAACAAGGACCTTAGTCAGCAACGACTTCATCAGAAGTCTATTGCTCATTTTCCCACACGTGCATGTGTTTTATTTAACTTTAGATCACTATTAAGTCATTTTTTATATTTCTTTTTCTTTTTCACATCAGAATGCCAGAGTTGACAGAAAATAGGGCTTTATACATTCTGTGCACCATATTGTGACAGCGTCAAACAAAGGAGCATTTCATGCTGAGATTTTGGAAACCACATGTCCGTCTTGATTCAGTTTCCTCACACATGTCCTGTCTTATTTAACATTCGTCAGGCAGCTGCCAAGGCTATAGTGACATTTCCCACCTGCATTTTATGAAATTTTAAGAATTATTTCTGGTCATGAGTAGTTGTTAGACACAGAACAATATTTTATCGTATCATGTATTTTTAATTTGTTGCCTTTTATTGCAGTTTTAGCTTTTCTCTGTCCAGGGCCATGTTAATGTTCCAAACACATGTGAGTGAAACAGCCAATCAAAACACGGCAAAACAAAAAGGGCAGATAAGTGGGTAGCCTGGAACCGTGCATGACTTGGAATTCCATTTGTGGATTCTTTTTGTGAACTAATGCGATCTTCATGATTTAATTACAGTTTAAAATGAAAAGAAATCATCAGTAGCGCTGTTTGTCCGAAATACTGTCCACAGTTAAGCTATGTTGGAGCTGCTGAAATACAATACTAGCAGTACAATTCCAGTATCTAAATGAACTTTAGTGCAGTCTGATTTTTTCATTAAGAGTACAACTCATATTCGAAGCTAGACATGTTTGATAATGTTACCTGTACACATGCACTAGTTTACAGGTATATTGACTAACAGCATCCTAATAATGTAGTGCTACCCCCTGCTGAGAAATTATAAAAACCAGCAGTGAAATAAAAAGGCAGTTATATTAGAATGTCTGCATTTTGGCATGACCTTGTAATCATTATCAGAGTTTTAATGATCGATGTACATGACGTAACCCATGGGTTCCCAAACGTTTCAGCCCCCAGTCCTCAATCCTCAAAATAACAGTGTCGTTATGTCTGAATAACATAATCTAAGAGACACTCATTTACATACTAAAATAAACAAATAAAATATTTCTCTACTATTGAATATAGTCGCATATCTGCATTAATGGATGGGAGAGATGGCCGGGGTTCTCGCTTCGGCCCAAATTACCACGGAACCTTGATACCAATTGCAACCGACTTAAACCATTCAGTTAGCGCCATTTTCACGGGGAATGGTTGTCAGGCTTCTGATCTTAGAGCCATTTGCCAGATAGGTTTTAGATTTAGTTTTTTTGTTCATGGATGTTAAACTTTTGTTTTGTGAACAGTGTGATAAACCGAGAAAAAGTGTGGACATAGTGGTGTAAAACCTTGTTTGGGAAATTATATTATTTGGCAGTGACAATATCATAACCTATGTTGGGGGACCCAAACATGTTTTCCCGGACTCCAGAGGTCCTTGGATAAAAATATGGTTGAGAACAACTGCTCTATATCATACTAAAATAAAAATTCTGCTCCTGATATGAAATGAAAATTCTGCATCATGTACTCTGATCTTTTAGCACATTGCAAACTAGAGCTGCTTCATAATACTGTACCTAACACAATGATCACAATTATTTTGTGCAATATTAAAATTATGATTGTTTTTTTTGCAGAATTATTAAAAGAATACTACCCTTTTCACATCATAAGACCTGTCACTCATAATGAGTGTAGATTTTAAAGGATAAAGGTAATTGAAAATGCTACAATGAGCACACAGAGCAAAGGAACATTATTACCAGAAAAGGCTTGCAAACCATCAATGCTAACCTTTTCTTTTAAAATGTAGTTTCAGCTTACCTACTCAAAATTCAGAGTTTGATACAAACCTTGAAAATAGTTTTGAAATTAGTGACCACTTCAATAATGGATTAATGCAAGTTTTAATCTGGTTAGCTTGGCAATACCAAATATTTTAACTGATTGCCAAGAATCCCAATTTTGAACGGAATACAATATTCAAAGTGCACTGTATGAAACTAGCATATTGAGTTTTCACTTAGTTGTCCAGATCTCTCAGGTCAAACGTAACCACTCTGTAAGCAGTACCAACATCCCCTACAATGCAGAGGCAAACTAATAAGAAACACTACACAGTTGCTCAAAGATGGCGCCTTTGTTGAGCTGTGTTGAAACTGTCACTGTCTAACATACTAATGTTACCTTGCTTGAATGAATGAAGACAGACTGCAGTGTTATTAATGATCCTCGCACTCTCAGGTTCTCATAATGATTCCGCTTTATATAAAGCAAAGTGTGGCCACATGAACATTCTGCGTGGAGCTACAGAAGTATCTCTTAAAACTCTCCCGTGTCGCTTTGTTTGTTTTAGTTAAGTCTTCAGTGATTCTGGGTGTCTTTTTCTGTTACTAAGGGTCAGCAGTAGTGCCTGTTCGCAAAGTGAAGAAGTGAAAGTACTAAAATGTAAATGATGTAAAAATTATGTTCCTGTTTTCAGTGAGATGAGACATAGGTCAGCTAAAAGGGTTTGCTTTTCTGGACATGTGTGACCCTCAGATATCCTGCTAAATTATCCGAGAACAGTGGTACAGTTTCTGACTCCTCTGCCGCGGGAGTGCCGAGTCACTCAGCAGGCTAAGCCGTTGTCTCTGTGATCAGATGGTCGCTAGTTTGAGGCCCATCCTCAGCAGAATAGACCCATGTCTTTGAGCCTGTCAGCAATGCCCTTAACCTCCCTGCTGCACAGTGGCGCCCCCTTCACTGTGAACGCCAAACTTGCTCTCGCCTGAATGTAGAGCAAGATGGTGCAACAATATTTTCCCCATGGGGATTGATGAAGTATCTCTAGTCTATTCTAACTGACATAGTTGGTTTCACTGTATTTCAAAGGCAACTCCAGAAACTGGAACCTCAGTAATTCCGTTGTCTCTTCTTGTTTTTTTCCTTTTTTCACTTCACCAGATACCTGAATTGAGGTTTTCAATGGTTCTCATGAAGTAAATGAAGTGGAATGAACTGGAAGCGGCTTAGAATCTCTTTCAGCTTTGCAAAAGTCTTATTTAACGTCATTGTTCTTTTTGTATCAATCTGGTGTTGCTGGTCTGAATAATAGGCCATCTTTACGCCATAGTAATAAAGTTTTTGTTTTATGTATTTTACTATTATAGAATTCATTATCTGGCTGTAATAGGGGATTTAATGGGAGTGTGTCTCAGTGGGTTTGACCTCTGTGCCTGGGATCCGGAAGTCACTGGTTCTGCCCGTTTCCACTGGACCCTTGAGCAAGGCACTAGATAAATGGCTGACCCTGCACTCATATCCCTGTGTATATGTCTCAATAGGAGAGCAAGAAGGGATATGCGAGAAGAAGCATTCTGATGCACTTGGCAAATGGCAAATAAAGCATAATCTCATTTTTAGTATTATTATTATTTTGTTAATAAAAATAATAGACAAATAAGTGCTACTGCTATTATTGCTACTATTACATCATTTGTTTAGTAACCATTGCCTGCTGAGACATACTGTAAATAAGCTCAGAACAGCTTTATTAAGGTGTTCATTTTCTGTGAGCATATTCAGATGAACCTTGAGATTCAAAGGGTGAGGTGGTTTGTTCTCTTCTCGACGGCCTCTGGCTTGTTGCCTTGCTTCTACAGAGCAGAATGGGAATCAAAAGTGAACTTATTTTATAAACTGGGCTCAAATGCTTAATCCTCAAATCTTCTGTCTTCCAACTTCTTATAATGTGGTGGGATTTAAACCCATAACCCCAGAGGTTTGAAGCAACAGTGCCATCAGTACTTGAATTTACCTTTCCTTGAATTTAAATTTTAATATAATTTTGCTGGTGATATGAAATGTAATAATACACATTTAGTGTTTGTACCTTTTGTGTTGAAGGAAATACCAATCGTTGATTTTTTTCTGTGTTGATCTTCGGACAGGAACTTTTACTGAGAAGTCAGTCTCCCACCAGGCAGGTCGAGAACAAGAATGACTCTGTCTGCAGTAATACAGGAGCGGGCCTTATGCAGAATGATTGTTCCATCACCCAGCGTAACACCATATTCAACAGAGAGGTTCTGCAGGTATGGATAACCATTTTTCAGGGAATATACTTTTTTTGTTTGCTTGGCAAATACTGTCAAAGGTTCATTTAGTTTTTAGTCAATGAACATAGTTTCAGAATATTTGATTTTAAATGGAATATGGTAATATAATATTTTACTTGATGATCAGCGTTGAAACACCACAGCAATGAAATGTGTCCTCTGCATTTAACCATATGTGACATAGCGGGGGGGCAGCTAATTTAGCACCCGGGGAGTAGTGATTGGGGGTAGTACCTTGCTGGTCGGGGATTTAAACCAGCAAAACTCCATATATGCTTCATATATATATGTGACACGCACAAGAGCAATGTTCTGTGATTTAGAAATACATGAATAGTCACTACTGAACAGTTTACATATAGCATACATTTATTGGTTTTTGTTATTGTGTTTTCTAAATAATTCCTTTTAGTCCGTATACATAGTATATGTATTTGAACATCTGTGGAACCTCACAAATGCTTTAGAACTCTGTAATTGAGCAGGAAAGCTGAACTTGTAATGAAAGATGAGTATTAATTTTCTGCATGTAGCTGGCAGAAGCTCCACGCCGTTTTCTTGGCAGTCAGAAATAAGTGTTTGCAGTTGTGAGAGGATGAGCCGGACGAGGCCTAACCTCAGAGTTTCGGGTGAAGCAGAGCAGGCCGGCATGCCCTTGGTGATGAGTCATTACGCTTCTCATGCACCTTGAAGTATCTGACACCATGAAGCGGGGAGCCGGTCTGGGAGAGATGGTGACGGATGTGGAACTCACTCAAGAATAACAGTAACGTGGGGAAACAGGCCTGTGTCCCTTTGACCCTGGGGAACACGGCAGTGTTTTTGTCAGGGCTGGCGTGCTAACGGGTTCGGGGGTGTGGGTGGTAAGGGGAATGGCTACAAGAGGAACAATTATTCGGAGATGAGATCATTGTTTGGCTCTGTTGCTTCATGCCTTTGGCCTGTGGAAATCAGGCGTAGTGGTACAAAGCTAGCGCTGTTTTGTGGCGATGCTGACGCTGAGAGATAGTGCAAGGTCCTTTCTCAGTGTGTTTATGATGGATAGTTGCAGACTGGAACGGGAATTATATAGGAGCAAATACTTATCGGTAGTAACGGTTATAGCTAAAGGCTACATGCCTACCAGCTAACAGGGACCGTTTGCAGAACTTTAGCTAACATTACATTAAAGTCTTCTCAAAGTTGGCAGAGAAGGTTCTTGCTGTCACGTCAATGGAAGAAAGGTTCTGTCAATGTCATCATGATGATTACTACCTGGAATTGCGTTTAATGCAATTAATGCTGAAAAGTATTGTTTTATAATAAAATTCTATCTCGTAAATGTCCTGTATGTGTATTAGATGTTAACCATCCAGCCAATGAGCCCATAACCTTTAATGTGTAAGACAACAGTGTTACCCGCTGCCCTACCGTGCCTTTTTTTGTTTTCATGTTATTAGTCTTAGTTGTAGTAGTGGTTGTAGTCATGGGGTGCTGTTCTGGGCACCTAAGGAATGTTGCTTTACACAGCACTCCATCCGATGCTTGGCATTGTGCTTTAGGGTATGGTAACTTTCCATACCTTAATCATAACGTTCAGTAAACATTTCTAGAATGACAAAATTGTTAGCAGAGCAGCACGACCAGCTTAATAACAACATAGAAAACACAACAAAAACAATGTACCATCTTCTTCAGTCCGTGGCTGTGTCATGCTGAAGCTTTAAGGTGTTTTATTAATAGGATCCTTGGTGAATTTCTACATCCCCCAGTGAAAATTGAGAAAGTGAAAGGCTCTGCTCCATGTGACAATCTGCTTAAGGTGACACTGTGCTGAATCATACTTTATGGAGCCCAAACGTTTGTATTTTTTTGGGAAATTTGACATGTTTTGCGCTACACCTGATGGGATGTGTCACATTTAATTTCAAAAGTTTACTGACAAGATTTTGGTGGCAATTATGTAAACTTAATAAAATAATTAAATAGATTATTTAAACAGATTGTTTTTGAGGGCTTGATTGCATTTTTGTTTCAATGAGAAGCAGCAAAAACAAGCAGTTTGTTTTCAGAGGAAATGGCAGACATTGTACTTTGTGCTGTGATGAGATGGATTATGGAAATCCAAATGATTGAATATGTCCATCTTCCAGTACAGGGTTGCTGATGACTGGATATGTTTTTGAGTAATAATTTTTTGTCATTTTGTCAAGTTTATACAAGAATTTATTCAGACCATATTGAAAACATTTTTTAGTACAAAATCTATCCATCTATCCATGTAACCATTGTTTGCATTAACATTTTGAATTTGGATTTAGAATACCAATATATTTATGATGTGGTACTAAGCCCAGCTAAACTCAAAATAAATAAATCGCAGGGCCCTGATGGCATCTTACCTATAGTTTTAAAAGAGATGAGGGGTATTATTAGCCAACCTTTAACTTTAATATTCCAGAAATCGTTATCTGTGGGTGTGGTACCTTCAGATTGGAAAAATGCTAATATAACATCCATATTCAGAAAAGGGGATAGTGACAGGAAGCCGTGAGTAGTTATTAGAGGCACACTGTCACAGTGGGCCTGCATTCATAGTGGGGTACCACAGGGTTCAATTTTAGGACCACTATTGTTCCTAAAATACATTAATGATATTGACACCAATACATGCAGTAAACTGGTTAAATTGGCAGACGACACCAAGGTGGGTGGTGTAGCAGATACTGATCTAGCAGCAGAGAAGCTACAATAGGAACTGGATTTCATTAGCGACTTGGCTGATACCTGGCAGATGAAATTTGTATGTTGATGCTTCCATGTCCTACTCTCGCCAGTGTGGGGAAGCAATAAAAAGGCCAATAGGATGTTGGGTTACATCTCTAGGTGTGTGGAGTTTAAGTCAAGGTAGGTGATGCTAAGATTATTCAATTCCATGGTAAGAGCCCACCATTAATATTGTGTGCAGGTTTGGTCACCATACCTTAAGGACATTGCTGCCTTAGAAAAGGTGCAACGTAGGGCTACGCAAATGATTCCTGGTCTTAAATACTAGAACTCGTGGCCATACGTAGAAATTAGCGGGAGAAACAAATTTGTGGAGGCACTTCTTTACACAGCGTGTAGTTAGAGTATGGAATAGTCTTCCTGCTAGTGTAGCGGAAGCTAAAACCCTGGGTTCCTTTAAATCAGAGCTAGATAAGATTTTAACAACTCTGAGCTATTAGTTAAGTTCTTCCAAAACGAGCTTGATGGGCCGAATGGCCCCCTCTCGTTTGTAATTTTTTTAATGTTCTTATGATGATCGGAGTTACCAGTAAGTTAGCTGTACTATTTCTCAAGTGCTGGCAATTTGTCATTGACACTGATACACTGTAACACACCAGACTGATTTAGCTTAAATTAACTACAAAATAGTTATGTTAGATCACTGAGAATATACAGTCTGTATCTTTAAGACATTACCTTTGCTAGTAAGTTTGAAAGTTTCTCTCATTTGTGAACCCTTCTTGGTATAATACCTAAGAAATTTTTCAGCAGGGCTGCAAGGTGAAGCAGTGCTTTCTAATGAATTGTTTGATTGATTCAGTCAGGCAGTACTTGCCTCTCATTGGGCGTCCCTCCTTTCCAGGCTGAGCAGTGGATCGATGGGAAGCTGCAGGATTTGAAAGATGGTTATAACACCTGCTGGGCCTCTCTTCAGGATTGGGAAGAGGCATCCCAGACCCTGCAGAGAGATCTCAAGGACTTTGAGAATACACTCATACAACTCAATCAGGTGAGCTTTGTGTACTCTGCAGGACACATGTGCTATTGTTCACTTCATACAACTAGACGTTAATGGATTAATGACAGACTAGATATTTTAGAAAATGCCATGTAGAGCACCAAGGTTGGTGGCATCAGTCAATTAACAATTGTCTGTTTCACGTGTCTCTGTTCTACCACCACTGAATTTTAAGCAGATCTCTACAAAAAGTATGCTGTTCAGTTCGGCCTCTGGTTCGGTGCTGGTCTGTGGTAAATGTATTTCCCAGTCCCTGTGTTTGAAGCCTCTTGTTTTGTTGGGTTTCTACCTAATAAACTCTTGGAATGACCCACACTCTTATGCTGACAACTTTTTCCTCCCTGTACTTGGATTTTGACCCAGTTCTTATGCAACATTCATTCCTGTTATTATCTCATAATAAGGTGAATTAATGCTGACTAGGTACGTATCTTTTTTTGCATATAAATATATTAATCCCTTTCAGTAGAGAAGCATAAATCAGTACAAATGTTTTAACATTTTTATTGTCCCTTACAGCATACTAAATGTCTTCACAAGTTGGAAATCAGAAACATTGAACTTCTCTCTATTTTTACATTTTATTTGTGAATAAATCACTGCCGCTGAATGTGCTCCTTTCCCTGCTGTAACCCTCGGGGATGAGATAATGTTCAGCACTTGCAAAATTGCACCCATGTTAGGTGTGAAATACCCACTTGAAATCTGTCCAGGAAAACATTACCTTGTCTAGTTTGATAATTAAAATGCCCGATGAAGCTCAGTAAGGGAAGTTCTCAATCTGTCTGAGCTCCTCGCCACGATCAGACCTGAGATCTCTTTTCCGTGCTTCTCTCCCGTGGGCCGTAACCTGCTGTTTAAAGATGGGGGAGCAGCTTGCGTGTGAGCAGAACCCCAACGCTGATGCGGTGAAGACGCAGCTTGGTCGGCTCCGAGATCACTGGCACGCCCTGAAGCAGGTAGCCACCAAGCGGGCCGTGCCATTTAACCTACATCAGGCCAGCAGAAAAGTGAACAAGATGGAGGTCTGGGTAAAGGAGAAGGTGACCCACATGCCCTGCTTGACAGCATGTGGCCTGTCCACCTGGGTTTATATAAGACACTTCTAATGTTCTCAGACATATACCGAATACTGCATTGTGATGTTCGCGACCTGAAGCAAAATTGTTTTACTGCTTTTATCCATATAGACTCTCCCATTTGTAAATGTACAAATATAATATATTTTAGTTGCAAATTTGGGGTGATAGCAAAGGGGAATATTGGACCTTTCACTTTTTACTTCTTTAGCCTGCTTTGGAATCTGGATCTCGTACTTTTCTCTACTTTCCATCCTACGCCGAGGGTATTTTGAATCACAACGGCACCGATAAAAATGTACATTCCCAATTCATTCAGCTGGAGGCCTATAAAAACATCAGTTTTATATTCATCAGCAGGAAGAGCGGCAAACCCTGGCAGAGACTTACAGGGAAAATACTGACAAAATCCAGCTGACTAGAAGAATCCTGGATCTGGAACAGGTGAGTGTTGTAAAAAAAAAAGAAGGAACAGGAATGGTTTCATCATCTTCCGAGTTCCAGCTGTCGTATTTGCTTCTTGTCATGTAAACTGAATAACTGTAGCTCTGATCCAGCAGTGGCCTCCATGTGTTCCTCACAAATTATTTTGATCTCTGAAAGGATTGAACTTTTCAGTTTGTAAACTGGAAACAAGCATGTATATATAAAGTTGGTATCAGTTTTTCCATTCGTCTTCACTCCATGAAAGCAGCTATTAAGAGGTACTTTCAATTGAAACGTGGTACAAAATATTAATGTAATGAAAGATAAAATGATGTTGCACAGTTATAGCAGTAAAATGGTAAAATAATAATTAAATTGTTAAAAGTAATAATGGATGTTTACTGTATTGTTTTCCAGGCCAGGTAAGGGAGACATGATATTGATATTTTTCTCTTGGGATTAGGATGAAAAGAATGATCTGGCACCAAAACTGGAGAAATATTGGAGAACTGAGAGCAACAGCATCATTGGCAGCAGGAGGGACGTCAGTGAGATGTAAGCACCATGAATCCAGCAGCAGGGCGGGCAGGTAGCCTCCTGGTTAAGGGGCCCTGAACTCGCATGAGGGGCTGAGGCTTTGGAACTTCAGTTCCTTTAATGTAATACTGGGCATCTTTAGATTTATTTGGATTAAAGTGGTACTAAGGAATCCTTTATGAGCCTGTGACAAGCCCATTTTGCATGGAAACACCAACATTTATTTTGGACACTTAATTGATTGTTGCAGTAAATTCAACTTAATTTTTTTTTACTATGACATCCTGTCATGATCTCTTGGATTCTTGATGGAGAAACTGATCATGAGAAGCAGAGGAAATCAAAGTAAATACTGGTTATGAAGCGCTGACCGTCCGCAGAACGTTCTTTCTGGTGGTGTCTTTGTTTCAGGTTCCTTGAGATCCAGTCTCGTCTGACGGATTACCACGAAAGTCTTCAGCTAGCCTTGGAAGTGTCCTCATTTTACCAGCTAGCCGATAGCATCATTATTGCTATTACCAATAAGGTACTTTTTGTAAATTTTAAAGGTAGATTTTGGAAGTGCCTTTAGGCTGTATCACATCATTTTTCATTGCTCTGTTGGGGCAGCGTCTGCTGAGTCACCTTTTCTTACTCCTTGTTGTTGATGGTTTGTCTCAGAGCAAAAGCATTTCTGTCACCAATGACCATGGAAGCAGTGGAGATAAAGAAATTAGAGACATAGCCAGTCAAATCATGGTGAGTTCTGCAAAGGCTGTGTATAAGTACAGTGTCATTATCATCATCTTACCTGTATCTGCCTGGTCACTGTTCGACAAACCTAAAATGGGTGTGGCGTTAACAGGAAGAAAGAATATATTCTATGTATATGTACATAGTTCTAGTCAAAAGTCTGGAGAAACCTACTGAAACTCATGTGTAAATAAATAAAATCATCACCTTGAAAATCAAAATAATGACCCTAAGCACACCTCACGGTTATGAAGTATAATCCTGTCAAGGATGGAGTGTTGTGACAAATGGTTTGGGATGAGTTGGGATGGTTTGGGATGAGTTGGGAAGGTTTGGGATGAGTTTGGATAAGTTGGGATGGTTTGGGATAAGTTAGGAAGGTTTTGGATGAGTTGGGATGAGTTCGGTTGGTTTCGGATGAGTTGGACAGAAGGGTAAAAGCAAGGTAGGCAACTTGTGCCCAGAACTTGTGGAAACTCCTTCAGGACTGTTGGAGAAGCATCCAGGTGGCTACATCTAGGAGCCTGTTGAAAGAATGCTGCCATCGAAGCAGAGGGGAGAAAATGTTAAGATGTTGAACAGCGCTCATGGTCGTTGCAGTATTTGATATGCATTACTTCATTTACAGGAGACCTTTTATTATGCATTGAATGCTAAAACAGAGACAAATGTATAAAAGCTGGTGCGTTCAGGTTTTTCACTGGCACTCTCTGTATAAATACAGCTTATTTTTATTAATTGGATGCAAATGCTAATCAGCTGGAGCCAGCATGCATGTAAAAGGTTATCCAGCAGGGTCCAAAATAATTACATCCAGGAAGGAAAACTGACTTTTCTACTCAGCAATAAAATATATCATGCAATTATTTTCCATCTTAAAAATATAATTGTTGCAGTCTCTAAACACATTCATCCCCCCCCCCACCCAGATGCTGGATGTGTTCGTTTCCCGCTTGTCCAGCTTCCATCCCATGCTGGCAGCCAGGCTGACCCACAAGCAGGGTGAGGTGAAGGGCAGCTGGAACCTCCTCCAGGACCTCCTCAGGTAGGGCGGCGTCTCCCTGCTTGTGGTCTCTCTGCTTGTGGTCTCCCTGGAGCAGAGAAGCACCAGCAAACGCACTGGGCCTCAGCGTCTGAGAGTTTAATCTGTACTCAGTTACTCAGTTACTCAGTTACGCAGTTACTCAGTACAGGTTTATCAGGTCCACTGCCCAACAGGTTCTAATTATTTTGGCAAAATTAAAAAATACTTTTTTTTTTGTTTTTCATAGTTACTATAATTTAATTACTGTAATTATTATAGAATTGTTGTCAACATACTGCTTATGTTGTTTCCATGAATTGTTGTCTGTGTTGCTGAGATGACAAATAATAGCGGTCTGGGGAGGTACGTATGGGACCAGAGACAAAATCACGTTCATCTCTGGCATTTCTGTTGTGAGGGATTTCCAATTTTAAAAAAGGTTCTCTTGTTCGAGGGGGGGAGGTAGTGCAGTGATTAGCACTATTGCCTCACACCTCATGGACCAGGGTTTGAGTCTCTGCCTGGGTTACATGCGTGTGGTGTTTGCATGTTCTTCCCATGTCATTGGTGGGTCCCCCATAGTCTGAAGCCATGCTGAGTTTAATTGGAGTTACTAAATTGTGCATGTGTGAGTGTACCCTGCTATGGGCTGGGGGGGGGGGGGGGGGGG
>JABFEB020000041.1:13474202-13489263 GCA_019775895.2 Stomatorhinus ivindoensis
AGTGAATGGCGTGTGAGTGTGGCATTTGATGAGATGGCGTGTGAGTGAATGGCGTGTGAGTGAATGGCGTGTGAGTGTGCCATGTGATGAGATGGCGTGTGAGTGAATGGCGTGTGAGTGTGCCATGTGATGAGATGGCGTTCCATCCTGGGTTGTTCCCTGCCTTGCACATGTAGATTCTAGAATAGAATACAGACCCTTGCAACCCTGAATAGCACAGGTGGGTACAGAAAATAGGTGAATGGAAAACTTCCCCATTCCACAGGATATGTTTTTGAGAACATTTTTGTAGACTAAGGGAGTTCTGTAAGTATAACAAAAGTGGACTACATGAGAAGTGAGTGAGTTTTGGTTCCCAACATTATAACATAGGGTGAGGAAGCCTGACTTTAGATCCCCGGCGGTCTTATCCGAAAACAACAAAAATTGGAATCTGTGAGTTCTGGAAATTTTGGACTACACTCAAATCCTAGAACATATCTAGAACTGTTCTTTACTTAGTATGAACTAATTTACTGTAAAATATGATTCATGTTGATGTGCGAGCTGAGATGCTTGGTTTCCTTTACCTGAAAATATACTGTATATAGTCAAAGATAGGTTAACCTCGTAAGTCTTTTTTTAACAGCCAATTCTGTCAGAGCCCCAGCCTTCATCAGAGGAGCCCGTCTCTTCACATCCCTCCGGGGGCTGTCATGAGGGGTTGGACAAACCGTGTTCTGAGCCTGAGTCCATACCTGTACCCGCCAACCAGGAGTCACCAAACACAAGCCCTCTCCAGAGAGAGATGCCCCAGTCTCCTGTCTTTGTCCTGACTGAACCCGCAGCTCCCTCTCTGGGTGGCACAGTGAAGCTGGTCCTCAGCTTTGGGGAGTCAGGGGGAGGCCGACTGCAGGTGCATGACGTCCCCGACGAAGTGGCTGCCTCCGACCCCAAACACAGGGTACCTTACTCCTATGCTGCCTGTTTTGTGTTTATTTCACTACAGTAACTCTGACAACAGCTGCAAAGGAAGAAAAAAACTTACAGGGAATAACGTTTCTATCTGTTGCTTTTCTACTCATCTTTCACATGTATTTTCATCTTATTAGCCAGCTAGCTGAGTTTTTCCTCTTTGTCCTTTAAAAAAAGAAGAAAGAGAAGCTCCCAGAGGTCCCGCCGGGGGCTTTTTGGAAAAATAATTTTGGTAGACAAAGAGAAGGATTTATTTTCAGAGCGCTAAAGAGGTAACAGGTGGCGGCGAATGCCAAGCGCTTGAGAACACGCTCGGCTGTTTCTCCACCGAGAAGCGGCGCTGCTTAAGTCAGCACCTCAGCACTGAGCCGTAAGCGTCGCACTCCGGCGCGATCTGCACGTCTTAAATTACGTCGTTATCTGTAAATTCGTAATCCAGGCATGCGTACCCCAAGGGACATTACACAGCATGCAAACAGAGATTAGCTACACGAGAGCACAAAGAGTATTGGAAGCAAACCAGTTGTCCATCAATTGTGCTGAGGCGAATGCAATTTGTGAGTAAAATTTTAGCATTAGTGACAGAAGAGTGTAATATACAGATTACGTTGTCTCTCATGCCAGTAACGACCGCAACTAAGGGAAAAAGCAAACATTAATTTTCCACGCGTGTCGGTTTACACATGTCATCTAATTTTCCAATAATTTAGCCTCGATCAGAGTTGATACCTTCAGAAAATATTATACCACATACCCAGATGCATCTCTCCTCCATGCTGGAATGAAGTACGTGATTATTTTTCATGCAGTTTTGCTTTTGTATTAGATTTAGAAGTTGTTTTTTTGGGAAGTTTCGTCCTATGTCCGTTGTGGATGGATAATATGATAGGTGAGAATTGTCAGGTATGGTTCATGAGTCCAGTGTACAAATGCCGTTTGTAGTGCAGTGTTTTCGTAATTCTCTAGGATTTTCTTTGAATCATTAAAGAGCCATACAAGGTAATTCGGAAAGAACGTGAGAAGTCTGCTCCATTTTAACCTAATAAAATTATCTTTAAGCACAAAAATGTTTCTGAAATGGTTTCATGTGGTGCATTTTGTGTATTCTGGTTGGAGGATGGAAGTCGTCTTGCCTAATTCAAATAGAATGTTGTTTCTTTGTGTGGGAACGGACAAAATCAGTGTTTTTTATTTTCATGGTACTAAAAGACTTTCAATCAGATTTGAATGTGTGATGCTCCTATTTTGCAGCGACAATTCAAACAAATGACTCAAATTGCTTAGAAACGACCTAATTCGGTTAATTGGGCGCTCACACAAACACGAATAATCTGTTGTTTGTTGTGCGCCGGAGGCATGCGCAGGAAAAAGTGCACTTCGCAGACCATAAGGAACGTGAATATGTGAACAGGCTGAATTGCTCGAATTACAGGCTTGGGACCCTACAGACTTTGGATGTTGGTTTGTTCTTGCAGGCTGTTTTATGTCCTGCACAATTGTAGTGCATTTGTAGAGCAACTATGGTCAGTGTCGACAACAGTGATGTGTTGCTTTTATGTGCACAACTTTCTGGATCACTATTTCATAGGAAGGAAACAATGCATTTAAAATGATTTCAATCTGCTTTAACTGAGAGTAGACACCACAGTATTTTTTTCCAGAATAGGCTGACTGAAATTGTTTTAGAACAGCAGGTGAAGACCTGGGTTTTTAACCATAGCTCTAGTTGTCCTGAACATTGTTTCCCAGTCTGGTTCTCGGGGACCCCCACTAGCCCACATTATTGCTCCCTCCCAGCTCCAGGTAGGAGCAGAAATGTGGGCTGTCTGGGGATCTCTGAGGACTGGACTGGGAAACACTGGTCTAGAAGACAAGCGCAGTGGAATCTGACAGGGCTTTGCTTGCCCCATACCTGCCTGACGCCATTACTCATGTCCTGTACATGCCCTACAACAACTGGCATGTGTTAGCCTCCATGTGTTGCTGGATTGTCTTGTATGGTATGACCTCCTGCTTGAGTTCCCATGCAGTTCACTTTGAACTGCTTCCCAGCAAGACAGAGGCCAGACGCAATGTGACTATTAGCTGAGGAATGTGCAGCAAGACATTCAGAGGGCCCCACATCACTGAATATGATTTATGAATGTGGCAGCATAGGATTAGTCAAGCAGGTCATAGGTCAACCCATTGCAGCTGTGTTTGAGCGCTTTTAACACCATGTGATATTGATCAAGTCCTAAGGAGAGCATGAGTGTAGTAATATGTGGCCTTGGTTGTGTGAATATGAGGGTTTATTGCTGATTCATAACAAAGCAGAAGTAACATTTCTTTTGCATGGATACTAAATACTTGATTATCATCTGTTTAGTCTTAGCAGCACGCAAGCTCTCAACTTGCTATCACGTGTGACGTCAATCTGCAGACCATTTCCCAAGGAACACAGGAATTTACATTAGTTTAGTTTATTAACCTAGTTAATGAGGCTGGCTGTTGCGCTCAGGTCATCTTTGAGACACGTCCTACATTTGATGCATGCATTGCAGATCATAGACCATGTGATGTCTTACCTTTTCACTAGGTGAGTGCCTATTTGCATGTTAAGGAGAAGCAAGCTTCAGATCTTCTGCTTGGGACTGGCCCTCCGACCCACATCGTTAGCAAAGCCCAGGTCTCCATCTGCCCTTCTGGCACCGGCTGCTCCCAGGAAGTAAGCATCACACCCTTCCAAGATACAGCTAAGTGTGCTTCCAGCTCCACCTTCAGCACCTTGAAGAGCACGAGTGAGAAGAGGAAAAGGAGATCGCACAGACACACCATCCAGAGTATGATGGGAGTGGGTCCAGAAGACCTGGATCTAGTTCACCTTTGGCCCCTCCATAGCACCCACACCTGGCCACTTGATACATGGAAAAAGAAAATACCAAAAGCTAGGCTTGCTAACACGGATTGTTTGTCCTGTCTTAATAACCCAGTCGCAAAGGACATTGTTACAAAGTATAAGGGGGATTGTTTTGGATCAAATGGAAAGATCCCCAACGAGTGTGACAAGAATCAATATAAATATCTCCCTCTTGGCTCAACTTTGAGCTTTGACCTTCCAAAGGACTTGGGCCACATTCCCAGCATTCCAGCTGTCATCAACATAGACCTGCCAGAGACAAATGGCAAGAACATCTTCAGCAACAACGTGGGCCAGAATCTGAATACAGACAGACACGAAGGATTAAGCACTTTCGAAATGTCACACTCGCCATCAGAGCACGAAAGAGAAAAATTCAAATCAGACAAAATCACCAAAGAAAAGCAAGTGCCCTGCAAAACAGATTTGTGTCAAGATCCAGTGTCACAAAATTGTGATTTTAACATTGCATCAGATCAACTCCCATGTGGACCCCGACCTGAAAAAGGACACACTACCCAGGACCATCTCTGCTGCCCTTTGCAGAGTAACACGTCAGACCAACTCGGTCGTCTCTCAGACTTTAATAGTCCATTTGAGGAGGCAAACCAAAATAGGCACAGATCTTTGCCCTTGAGACTCTCTAGTGCAAAGCTAAAAAGTAACAGTCAAAGTACCCATGTACAGAATCAGGATAACCAGTGTAACAGCAAAGCCCTTGGGCACACGTCAAACTTGTTCAAAGTGAATCACGTATGTCCAAGTGTTCACACCAAAATCCAGGACCTGAATGGACATATATACCATTCGCCTGCTATGTGGCTAAGAGGTCAGGTGGGCTGCTCAGCCACTAGCTTAGCTGCTAGTTCACCTGCTTCGATGTCGCTCAAGACGTCTACCACCAGGAAGGAGGATTCAGCTGACTTTGGCCAACATGTGAAGTTCACTGCTGGAAAAGTTGTAGGTGGTCCTGTTCCAAAGGAAACAGGAGAGGTAGTGGGGTCACCTGAGAGGGAAGTCACTACTGTTTGTAAAAAAGACAATTGCAATTCCTCTGAATCGGGAAATGGTGTAGTGCTGGGAGCCGTTCATCCAGATCACGGGCAGTTCGAGGAGGAAGAGGCGGAGCTAAAGGACATCTGGAACCGGGTCAATGGCTACAAAACCTGCCAGGGTGTCCATGAGAAGCTGCCCCCCGCTCCTACCACACAGTCAAGAAAGCCCGCCCCCCCAGACCAGGACGAGCTTCGCAGGAAACCGGTTACTGTGGCTACACACAACCTCCTGGTGGCAGAGTTTAAGCTGCCAGCCTCTATACAGAACCATCTGGGCTACAACAAGGAGCAGAACCCAGGGCAGGAAAACCTCCTGCAGAGAGAAAAGGCATCCTGGCAAAGTCCCCCCTCAAAAGAGCCGCAGAGACAACACACAACACTGACAAACCAGACAGCTCTCAGTCTAGGAACATCTCCCAGTACAGACTGCCATAATACTTCATGGAAGACGGAAGAAGCCGTAGGTGGAAATAAAATCAACAACAGTAGCCCCTCTTCAATGGTGAGGTATTCCAGTCACTTATGAATTTGTAGGTTTTAGCAGTTCAACTGTCTGTATTTGTAATATCTGAGTATATTTTTATCTCATGTCATGTGTACGCAGAACACTGAAACATCATCCATAAAAATTCCTTTTAAAAAATGTGGTAAGAATAAATAAATAACTTCTCAACATGACCAACCAGTGAGCCTGCTGTTCATTCACATCTGTTCAGAGGACTGGACTTCCTCTTGTAGAAACCATATCATGCCAAAGCAGTACATTCACTGACCAGTAGAGGGCATTCTTGGTATATGATCTGAATTCAAATATTTCAGAAGTTTATTTTTATTATAAGACCATAAAGTCTTGCACAAAGGGAGGCTATGTGTTTCAGGATTACTGTGCCATTTCTTGGAGAGGAAGTTCTCCATATACCTAGAATTCCAATAATAAACAAAGATACTTTTAGTACATTTAAGGTTTGGAAATAATTCACACTTTATCTCAAAAGGGTAAAAACCCAGATTATCATTTACACAATATGTTCTTGACTTTGTTACTGTGATTTTAATTTGTAACTGTCTATCTGGCTGTCTGTCTGTCTATCTATCTATATATCTATCTAAATATATCTATTTTTAATTAATATTGAGCTCAGGGTATGTCATTTGGAGTGTTGCCTCAATGCTATCAGTACCACACAGAGGTCCTGTGTAATATTGTCTCCTGCATGTATGCAATGAAAAGCGATATTTACAAACTGACTCAGTGTTCATGGATTCTTGCATGTGTATCTTCTCCAGAATGAGGAGGTCCATTCAATGGATGGGGTTCTGGAAATGGTGCGTCACTCAGAGACTGCAGGAAAGGTGGGGAATAGTTGTGATGTTGGGATGGTTGTGATAATCGTGATGTTTGGTTTCATATTCAAAAGCCTTAATATTTCCAGTGTAAAATACTACTTCCTGAGTGTTTCCATCTGTTACACCCCAAACACTTTAAATGGAAATGACATTCATGTAGCAAGAGCAATACGGCAATATGCTAAGCAGTGAAGAGGACATGCCGGCTTGGATTAATCCGTTTTCCCTTCATAGTCAGGAACCCAGACACTAGCTAATATAACAGTGTAGGATCCCAGTACCAGGTTTGAAAAAAGTCAGTTAGCAATCGAAATACAAAAGGGAATAGAATTTAATGTTAGAAATATGAGCCTCTATCTTGATTTCTGGGCTTTGATTGATTCAGGTAGCTATAGAAAGGAGAAATATACATATAAAAATCTAAATAGGTATGGTTGTCATAAGTATTTAAGAATTAATAATATTGCTTTTACATTATTTAGTAAAAACCTGTGACCCAGAGCAAGATAAGCTCTAAAGCTTTTGCAAAGAAGACAATTTATAAAAGTCCTAGGAGAACACGTTTCTCTAAGGCCAACACAGCTGAACGGTGTGATAACACAGTGTTTATGCGGAGCTCCTCTTCAGAACGATGCATTTGAGAGCACTTCTCTGACCCTCTTGGTAGAGAGAAGGGTCTCGGTGTTTTTTCTGCGTTCATGATGTTTAATGAAAAACATGGTCAGAGAAAAGCAGGCCGTCTAGGGCAGATCCTGGCACATTAAAACCATGCAAGCACAGTCTGCCTTCTCTGCTGCATGTCATTCATATGGTTCCATGCTTAAAGGCCACCTGGACCACCTTCCACACCCTGCTGTTGAAAGAGTCGCTGTATTTTTACCGGCACAAGAAGGACATTCCGGAGGTAACCCAGACTACCGCTGTGTTGTTTTCCCTATTGTTGCTGTTTGGCGGATCGCTCCATCGAAAATCTGGTCGCGGTAGTTTTTGGTTTTAACCACTTGCTAACTGGCCAGTAAAGCAGACCCACACTGGGATCATTACTTTTAATTACTTTTAATTGAAGTCTTGGCCCCTCCACAGGAATATAACTGCTTGCAGCTGAACTGTAATGTTTTTCGTATTCTTTGCTGAATTATTTGCTGAACTCCAGCTAGTACTATAGAAATAAATAGCAAAAACAATATATCGAGTTAAACTGTCCGCAAAATATATTGTTTTATACTTTCGATTCAGCTATTTCCTTTGTATTCGTTATTAGCTAAGCCAATAAATATTTCTTATGTAGACATTTTGTTACTACAGAATTCTTGGTAGCATTTTACTTGTGGGGGAACAAATAACTTAGTAACTCAGTTACTACTCAAGTACAAACCATGAACAAATATACTAACTGCATGAAATACATGAAGTTTTATGATTGATTAATGACGAATGAACATAGTATCAGTACATAACGAGCACTTAGTTTCTGGTTAATTAATGCATTAAGTAAGAGTGTATTACTACATTATCTGTATATTACCAAATACTCATATGCAGTACCATTACATGTACTAACAGATGTCCATCCCTAGTTTCATTGACACATCCCTGCTCTACATTCAGAGCTCAGCTCCTGATATGACCCTTGACCTCACTGATGCTGAGTGCAGCACTTGCCCTGAGTACGCAGGGAGAGCAAACTCTTTGTGTCTGAGGTGAGCATAAAAACATATAAAAGACTCATCTTCTAATCATGCATAGTTATAATAAATACAGGATGCATCCACTTAAATGTAGTCTGCTATAAATCTTTTTTATTGAATATTATCAAAATGTTAAAGTTTCCCTGGATATTAATCACCATCCATGGTATCTACAGTGACGATCTCATGTTTAATGCCTTAGCACGGTATTACATGGTAATGTTTCTCCTCCTCTGTGTGTGTAGGCTGGTTAATGGGTCCAAATACCTCCTCAGTGCCTCTTCGCCGTTTTTGATGAGGAAGTGGATGCTGAAGATCCAGACTAATTTAGCAGAAGGTGCTGAGTTTGTGCAGTCCCACTGTCTTGCGGGATTCATTCCGTTCTAATGTGGATTATTTAAGAGTCACTGGCTGTGGCTTATGCGCATTTGTTATGCAGCTGCTTCTTCACATTTCAGGTTCTGTTCACTATCTTAATCACATTCGTCGCATGTCTTTGCAGATATGTGCATGTTTTGATGTTTGTGTGCATGCATGTGTGTAACATTACCAGGTCTGAAGAAAACTCAGAGTTCCCCTCCATCATTTGCAAAGGACCTTTCCCTCTTCATGTAAGAAATGCCGTCGCGCATACTCCACTTTACAGAGGATACACACACACAAACACACATAAACAAACTTTTACCTCTCCTGTGTGACGTAGCTCTCGATCTTTACTCATCTTTATTTGTTTGCAAATATTCTGCCCAAGCATGTGATTATTTACTAAAAGAGAAACTAGCTGTAATATCAGACTGATTAGTGTACACGTTCTCTAATTATGCTTTCATAAAATGTTATGGAGCAATAAATGTAGAGTGGCCTTATATTTAATCAGTCATTGATCAATCCTATTTTGTTTAATCGTTCAGTGAATTAACCTGGGTGATTTTAAACTATGTGAAGAAAGAAATTATAGATATTGAGTATGTAATAAGCAAATATAATACTTATTTTTTATTATCTATTTGCAAGTAATATCCTCCTCACCTGCATTGTAACTACAATAATTCTTGTACTTCACGATATGTCCACTAGAGGGGAGAAGCACTGCATTTTTTTGTTGCTGCAAGGAAGACTTTTATTATGGCATCAATTCAAAAGGATGAAGCAATACTAGAGGAGACAATAGCACTAAGGGCAGTTTCTGTATCGGTATATAAATATGATTCAAAGCCTTGTGCAAATCTTTCTGTTGGCCCACAATAACTCAACCACCTGTTTCCCAGGGAACCCACCCCTGGCAGCCAAACCACGTGCCACTGTGTCCCTGGGCCCAATGGCATTTCCTCTTCCACTAAACACAATGGATCATGCCATGCCAGCGCCGGAGAGTTTGGTGTCTCAGCAAGCAAGAAGGCTCTGAAGGCGCAGTGGGATTGTGGGGACATGAAGGCCGCAGCCTCAGATTCAGACGCGGGAAGCACCGGTGAGTGATGTCATCAGCATAAACAGTTTTTCACACCTTATTTGAATCGGTTAAGATTTTCCAGCCTGTTGCAGCAGCAGGTAGTTTGAAGTTTCAAACCTCGGCATATAATTAATGGAATAAAATGCACTGGTGTCTTTGTGCCATGGAAAAATACAGAACAATTCAGCTGCTAAAATGTGCAGTTCCTTTACTGGCCAGCATGTTCGCTGTGGTCACCATCTTCGTTAAGCTTTGGCACTGTCCGTTGGAGGATGTCCACTTCCTCACCCCAATGCCAATTTCATGAGTCTCCTTCTTCAGACCGGTGCCATTCCTCGACCGGGGATTCGCACCCTGGGCCGGCTCACCCCTACCTCTCCTCCAGCCAAGGCTGCCCTGCCAGTTCATGCCCCTCACACTGCTTTACCTCAGGTATCCCAGTCTCCGCCTCCCCATCACAGACAATGAGCACTGCTTCCCTAGCAGCCTTTCCCTCAAAGCTGCTTTTATTTGTCACTGGAATGCCTCTCCATCTCCGTCCTCTCTCCTTTTAGACATACACATACATGTTTTGCTTTTAGGATTAAGGCTCTTGTTCAATTCTGTGTCTGATTATTCTGCCGAGGACGGGATTCAAACCGATGACCTTCCAGTCGGGGGTACCAAGGCTTAACCCGCCCCCCCAACCGCTGTGCAGATCCCCTTCGCCCTGCTCTAGCCCACTTGTGTACAGTGTACTGCAGCATTAGCACCTCAAGCACAGCAGGCTTCTGCTCTACTCTACCCATTATCCCCCATCAAGGCCGCCGCTGTCTTCAGGGCTTCCCCTGGGGGGGCCCCTGCAGTGCCTTCTCCTTGCCACTCGCTGTGATGAGAGTCTGATATATCCAGCTGGGAGATATTCAGCAAAAAGCCCTATAAAACATTACTGTTATTATCCTGACACTTGTGCTTTTTCTAATGAGGAGACAGGTTGTTAATGGAATCGCACGTCGTCGGGAGTCGCTATTAAAGCAACACTCCAGACATGACGTACAGGAAAATTGTTCTCCAAAAAGCAGTCATTTATTTTTAATAACTGGTGGATGCTGCATTGCTACCAGAACTAGCGGCGAATGTATCAAGTTTACAGGAGAGCACTTAGTGATGAATTAGGGGGAACGATAGGGTTTAATATAGATAAAATGCATCCCTCCGGTCGTGTGGTGGGTTTTACGACAGAAGTCCTCTGGGGCTGTTTGCAGAGCAACTCTGTACACTGAAGCATCGCCCTGTCATTTTGCAGTCTGACATTCACCCATTGGTGGATTATAACTACAGAATAGCGTGTGTCGGCTAAAGGGATACGATTGTATCTCCCATGTTCGTATCAGATCCCTTTACTATTAAACTGAGGCTTATAGATTAATTATACTGTATTCATGCAGTAGCCGTGGCGACAGGGGTGGGCCCGGGTAGTTATGGGCTCCACCCGGATGATACTCAGGCAACCCCCATTCAGCGTTTACCACGAACGATTCAGCACGATAAAATGATTGTGTCTGACAAGAATTTGTGTGCGTGGTTAGATCAGTCAGAGGAAATGTGCTATTGAGATGGAAATTTTCTTCCCTTTTGTTCATTTGGTCTTAGTAATGTCACAGCCATGGGTCATTTACAAACTGATAAAATAATATGCAGTGCCGTCTGTAGTGTGACTTTTCCACTAAAGGAGTTGTTACGGGACTAGCTCACCTGACTTTCTGCTGGCACCGTAGGTTCTGGTTCAACTCTTCTGTTGCTGTGTCACGAATGTGTGGCGCAATCACAGCCAATCAGAGCACCCTGTTTCTTTCAGCCACCTATCAGAAGATCACACCCATTGCCCCTTCCTGTGGGCCGTCCGTGGGCAGTTCCAGCTACTCTGTGACTTTGCTCATTGGAGAGCAGCCCCCAGAGGCCACTGTTCCGGGGCCCCCGGTCCCTATGCCCCGCTGGTGAGCACCAAGAGCCCTCTCCGGATGCCTGTCTCAAGAGGTGCAGCAAGAGTCTTCCAGGGCAACAGGATGAATCTGCTGTCATGTTTTTTTCTGCAAAGTAGTGATAGTGTTGGTGTGAATTTACCTCATTGGGGACGGTAGTGTTGTCTCAAAGGCTGGTTTATGTGCCTTGGTGCAAAACTTTGCACTAGGCCGATACATTTTCACAAAACCCAGTGTGGGACCAGTGCGGTCATCTGTCAGTACCTTGAAGGCTATTGCAGCATACTCATTTCAATCGCCAAAGGGAAGAATCCATTATTAAAAAGGGTCATTGTGTGCGTGAGCTGTACAACGTATGGCCAAAAGTATGGACACCAGTGTGTCTAACATTTCATTCCAAAACCAAGGGTATTAATATGAATTTGTCTCCCCATTGTTACTATAATAGTTTCCACTCTTCTGGGAAGGTTTTCCATTAGATGCTGTAACATTGCTGGTGGGATCTGCTGCCATTTAGATTGACTATTGATGTTGGGTGATCAGATCCCTTTCTGGCAGCTTGTCTGGCCTTAAAACATTGCTAGCATCTTTGATCCAACCAGTTCTTCTGCTGTTGATATTGCGTGATATTGCATGACTGTGTGCTTAATTATACAGCTGTGACAGCAATGGGTTTGGCTTATTTATGCAATTCCTCTAATTAATAGGGGTGTCCACATACTTTTAGCCATATAGTGTATGCTCTAAAAGACGTTCACCATTTTCTGATCAAATTTAGTATTAGTCAGCGATTCACTAAATACTCTTTGTTATTGCATTTCCTCTGCTCCGTTTGAAGATGATTGCAAAGAAACCAATTTATTCAGTAATATGCATTGGTGTGGTGTGTGGTGATAATCTTAGATTCTGTCATAGATAAAGGTTGCTATTGAAGCTGGGTTGTCTGGTCAGCAACCAGAAATTTGGATGTAATTGCCTAACTTTGCCTTTTGTGTATTTAACTGAAATTCATATTCTAACAGGTTTAAATTCGCACAGGTTTGGGTACTTACGTTGAAGCAGTTGGAAACTGCTTGCCCAGAAATTTCATAAAATAAAAAGTAAATTTACTTACTGCACCAAGCATGTCATTCCTGTGTTTTGTGATTTTCCTCCACAACACATCACACACCTTACTCTGGCTTCCTCCTGCAGCCCAAAAAGATGCTTTCAGGGTAACTGGTGTCTCTAAATATGCCCATAGCGTAGGATTGTGTGTGCGTCCATCTTCCCTGAGATGAAGCGGCATCCCTTCCAGGCGATATCCCAGCATGCTTCCCTGTACAGGGTGGAACAGAACTCCAAGCCTTCCCATCATCCTGACCAGGATAAGCAGCTGGATGGAGGGATGGATGGATGGATGGATTCATTCATACATTCATTCGTTCATTATTAGAGTCAACCCTCATGCATTTGCGCTTCGTGATTAGCGAATTCACATTTCCGTGAAAATTTCATTCTACTGTTTTTTTGTTAAATATTTTTAATGCATGTATTTTTACTCTCTCTCTCTTTCATGCTTAGTGCGCACATAGTATTTTTCACACTTCTTATTTCTGTGCGTCTTTATGTAATTTTTAATTGATTGAATATCTGTACCCTGTGCATACAGTACATGTTTCCTTTACATATTTTATTTAATTGTACCTTGGTTACATATATGACTTCTGTCAATAAGTTTACAGTACCATTCGTTTACTCATTTTACTTTACTGCAAAAGAAAACGGCAGCCAATGCCGTGTTCTATGAATTAGTAGGGATAACTGTTTACTGTACTGTAAATGTGCAAGTGTGACAAATATCCCGTAGGCAATTCTGTACTCTGTTTTTACATCAAACTTTTTTTTTTAAAGGTAATGTATTAAGCTAACTTTTAAATGAAATTAAAGTATTTTGGAAGCATGACTGGGGTCATATTTAGAGTTTAAACTATAGAAATAAGCACATATTATCATTCTAAGTGACTCTACCAAACATCCATGAATCCTCCTCACGTGTCCTGGAACCGAACCTCACAAATGTCTCAGTTTCAGCGATTGATTTTGCGGGACAAGAATATCCAAACCTTTATAATCTGTATAATGGTCAACTGGATCTGTTTAATGGTCTGTTTAATTGTCTTTGGGACAAAATCCACACTTCGCAAATCTAACCCGATAACCCTCAAGTTGGATCACACTACCATCTCTCCATCTCCTCTGGTCCGAAATCTTAGTGTCACCTTTGACTCAACCCTCTCATTTGTCGCCCACTAGTAAAACCATAGTAAAAACACCTTACTCTCACCTCCGTAACCCCGCCCATATCCGGCCACCCCTTTTAAACTCTGCTGCCGAGTCCCTCATTCATACCTTTATCTCTGGCCGTCGTGACTACTGCAACTCACTGCTTGCTGGTATCTCCGCTAAATCTCTTCATAAACTTCAGATAGTTCAGAGCACTGGTGCCCGCCCCCTTACTCACACCCTAACCCTATCAACTATTCTGACATTCAAAGTTCTTAATAATCAAGGTCCACCATATTTTACTGATGTGTTTCTACCCTAATGACCCTGTAGTCTTATATCTTTCTCTACCGGCTCTCTCCTCATCCCCCCTTCCAAATTACATCGCTATGGTGACCGAGCATTCTCCCGTTTGGCTCCCCGCCTTTGGAACTCACCATCTACTGCCATCCGTTTATCGACCTCTGTTTCAGATTTTAAAACCAAGCTAAAAACCTTTCTGTTTGCTCAGGCATTCAGCCTTCCATATGCATAGTGCGTACTCTGTTTTCTGTGTACTTTCTCTGTAAGGCGTCTTTGAGTTCCTGTAAAAGTGCTATATGAATAAAATGTATTTTTATTATTATTAACTATGTTCAATAGAGAGCTTTCAAAATTCAGGTCACTCATGATGTCTTGGCCAGAATTTCCTGCAATAAACACCTTATTTTGTTTGTTTAAATGATCTATGCCAGTTATCTTAGCAATATTCTTTACAGTTTTTGCTGATTTAAATATGACTCAGTTGTTTACCAAAGCAGTTCCTGCTGGCTTCCTTTGCTTATTCATATCACACTCAGGTGCCTTTTGACTCAAACCTTCTTTGAACCTCAGAGTCTCCACTTCCTCTGATACCTGCTTTTCACATAGTGGCTAATATTTTTGAAATTCATAAGAGATGAATTTAAATTATTCAGGTGGGTGAATTTAATACAAGATTGTCTAGAGAATGGTAACCTTAACAGACACTTGTCTAGGTAACAGCATCTGGTCTCAAGCCGTATGTGAATATCTCCACATGGCAATTGAAGAGCAAAATTCCCAAACCCACTCAGTCAATTTTTACTTGTTTTTGAAATGAAACTGTTAATGACCTAAAGTCAGGCTTCCTCATCCTATGTTACAGTACTGGGAACCAAAACTCACTCAGGCCACATGACCTACAAAGAACTGTTGTTAAATTTCCAAAATGTATCCTTTGGATTTAGCAAGATTCGGAACATTAGTTGTCATGCTTTCATTTTTGATCCAAGAGAAACCAAAATCATTTGATTTAAAGTAAATTCCTCGTTGTGTGCTTCCAGTAAATGAGTACAGTGGTACCTTGAGATACGAGTGCCTTAACCTACGAGTTATTTGAGATACGAGCTGTCGAGCGAGCGAAGTTTTGTTTTGAAATACGA
>JABFEB020000041.1:13497108-13518279 GCA_019775895.2 Stomatorhinus ivindoensis
CCATTATTGTCTCATAATGTTCCCAGCTACCTTTATGTTATAATCTCTGTGCATTATTCATAGGCCTGTCAAATAAAATGTCACCGCTAAAGCCCTTGCTGCAGTAACTCGCTAACACAATGCGAGCGTTCGGCAGAGCTCAGCACCCAGCTGACTGGGCATTATCTACAGGCCAGACCGAATCCTTCTTTGAGAACAGAACGTTTCCATTATTGCCCGCTGACTCAGTGCGTCAAGGGTTGGCAGAGCCGCGGAGGACCTGTGGGGCTCTGGCCGAGGTCGTGCCCGGCAGCGTGTCCCACCTTCAGCTGCAGCGCGCTGTGCAAATGCTCTTTAATATTCCAACACGTGTCCGTCACTGTAACGTGAACTTACCGATATATCGCTGTGGTTCTCACTTGTAGACCTAGCTTCTTACTCAGAGCATGCCAGCTATATGGCACAGAAATATGAATAATTAATTTCAATGAATTGAACAGATTATCTGAGAAAAATTCAATGACTCCAGCAGCATTTAACACATTCACTGAACCATAATTTAAGTTAGTTACATGAAATTTCATGTGGAATGTAGCATTTCCTTTGAGAAGTCAACACATGGCTAAAGGACCAGTGCACATGTGCAGAAGTGGAGTTCAAGTAAACAAAAATACTATGAAGACCAAGGGCTTTGGTGTGATATAACTACTCTAAATCACCCCTATCATGTTATTATTTGTGTTCTTTTTTTAAAGGTGAGGGGCTTTACCCCACCCCAACTTTCTCAGCTATGATTGGATAACCATATGTAAGTAAAAAAGGATGCATTTTGGAATATCATGCCAGTTTTCTGTCTGTGAGAGGCACCGTATTGGTGTCAGGTGACCATGGACACGCAGTTTGCAGTCTCTCCAGTGAATGCGAGTTCGCTGCACTAGTGGTTGCATTAACGGCGCATGTTAAAATTGACACCGATACCAGCGTGTGGTTTGTGACTAATTACACGGTGCTCCAAGAAGGATTCACAACAATAATGTGCTTAACTGCTAGTTTGTGAGGATCAGAGAGATAACCAGGAGCAAGGCGTTTAATCCCTGAATAAATCTGCGCACTGCGCTGCATGTGTGTTCTGGGGGAAATGCCGACTAAGCCCAGCAGGGCGCGCCGCTGAAGCCTGCCGTGGCTGCCGGCCAAACCAGCCACGGCTGGATCACGCCATGCATGTCTTCAAGGTTGGCCAGTAGGGGGCGGTTAAAGATGCCCCTCCAGACGCCAGGCAGCCAGAAATTCGGCACAAGCCAATCGAGGCACAAAAAGAGGCCCAGCCGTATTAATGTTTGGAGTGCAGTTTAAGGCCCCCCCGGCTACGTCGCTGCTCACCGCCAAGCAGCACAGGGAGGATACGTGAGCCGGTGTCCTCCTGTGACACGGCCGTGGGTGGCATCCGAAAATCCCACAGGCCTGCGTGGGGCCGCGCTATTCACAATGCCGCAACAGAAGGGGAACACCTACTGAGTCACAGAAAAAGGCGAAATGGGACTGGGGACAGTAAACAAGCACAGAGGGCTTTTGTAAGCAGAACGGAGAGAAATACCTTAGAAGCCCGGAACTCCCACTGGATGGAAACATAGACATCTCAGCTTAGAGCCATTAAAACAGTCAGCAGTTACCAGCATTGACATCTAAAGATCTGTATTTTGCAGCTGTATTAAAAAAAGATGCAGCCTAAAAAAAAGTGTATATAAAAAATTGAGGCCCATTGGTAAAATGTATTTTATATACAATTTTTAAGTACAAAAGAAACAGGCCTTCGGTAAATCTGATGCATAGCTATATAAGAGCTTAACACTAATGCGATAATTTGCGGTGAATTAGGCGCATGTGGTGGCTTGTATCAGTCACGCTTATCGACATTTGCCAGAATGTTGAGGTTTGTGGTCAGCCAGCAGAACATCAGAACTAACAACACTGGATAACTGCTGTGAGGGTTTGTAAACCTGAGGCTTCAAGTTTCAAGCCAGAAGAACTGTCCATAATCTCCCAGAGACTTTTGTGTTGTTTATAACCACTGTGGAGTGAAATGAACCCCCTTTTCAAGTATGATGCTGGATTGTGCAAACCCGATTAATCTCAGAACAATAGTGGCAGCAGGAGCTGGCTTTGGATGGAACGGCATCTTCAGAAACCTGCTGGTTAATCAGCACACACCAGGCTACCTCAAAGGGGATCCAACAGAGGAATTTTTAACTCCAGCTGTTTAAATAGGAAGTGTGCAAACTCAATTTCCATTACAGGTGAAACTTCACGTATTATGAAACTGTTGCATTTAGCAGTACTGAATGGGTCCTGTCCAGCACAATGCATTTGTAATGTCTGGATGCAAATCAGGACAATGTCACCTGCATCAGAAGCCTCACGGTATAAGGATTAACTTCGGCTGCTTGATGGAATGATTGAGGATGTTGACGTGTTAATCAATCGCCTCAAACTTTCTCTTCTATGCCTGTGACTGACTCGCTCTGCATTTTAACCCATTCATGCATGACACACTGTGTCACGACCTTATTTCTGTCTGTTGTTTTCATAAATTAACTGTCTTTGTATGAGATTTTGATTGGTACATCTTCTAATTCATTTTGTCTCTAAGATAAATAAGTCCTAGTTGCTAGCCCTTGTTTAATCAGGAGTGACTCTGGAGTCTACACTTTGCATTTATAATATATACTACCCTTTAATCTCCTAATTGAGAAGCTTGGCATAGCAGTTGACTATTCCATTGTTGTTATCTCATAATACTTAATCTCTTGTCCTTGTTTGCTGTTATCTGTAAGCCTTTCAGTGGCCTGTTGACCTTAATTTGTTTTCTGTTACTTGTGCTAACATTTCTCTAGACCGTAGTGATGTCAGTAATGAGGCGCACCCCCCCTCCCCCCCCCAGACCTTCCTGTTCGATAAATGGATGCCCTTTCTACAAGTCCCACCCTGAAAATGACCTTGATTTGGCCTGTTGAAAAGACAGGTAGATCCTTTTCCTTCACAAAGGTGAAGGCACACTAAAGGTCTGGACTGTCATCAACAATTGATAGGAATCCATGAACTGAAAACACTGGAGAAAAATGTTGTTTTCTGTGAAACTGGGTTTATTTTCAGATTGGATTTTCTTTCCTTCTTCCTTGCCGTGTTTCATCATCTCTCTTTATCGTTGTTCACATACTGCAATGGGCAACAAAACAATCTACCTTAATCAGGTGCCTGTGTACCCCTGCTGAACTTTCACCTCTTTTTATTCTAAACCAGGGTTTCCCGACCCAGTCCTCAGGGACCCCAGATGTTCACATTTATGCTCCCTCTAAGTTCCTGTCTGGGGGTTCGCAAGGACCAGTTAGGAAAACACTGTCTAAATGATTTGACTTTTCCTTTGGATCTGAAAAATAAGCAATATTTTCTGATTTGTGTTGCTGTTTGCATTTTCCTTATGATGACAATCACATTCCTTGTGCATTCTTGATTCTGTTGATTCTTCCCGGTCTCTTCCATATGATTACTCATTCTCTCTTTTCCGTTTCTGATGAATGCCAATTCTTCGATTTCTTCTCCTTATGATTGCCGATTCATCCTCTCCTGTATCCCATGATTGCCGATTCACCCTTAAGCTTTCAGATTCCCTCTTTGCTGTCTGCCTGTGTTATGCTATAATATATGTATATCAGATCATTGACAAGCATTGACAGGTAGAATTTAGGGGGAGAAAATCACTTCTTTGGAGTTTCACTTCTCTGACTTTCACATACTTGTGAGGTTTCTTCTTATCCCTATTTGTTTTCACACAAGATAGAAACTCGATTAACGTTTCTTTTATTGCAGGGCTTCTTCTCAGCCTCTGTTATAAATGACAGACTGGGCCAATCTCGAGATGCCTAGAAACTATTCTAACACATAATGACAAAATCTATAGCATTCTTACCCAAGCTCTGTGCAAAGTGTTTCAGGACTTGTCTTGCAAAATGTTACGAGGACAGAAAAAATCCACCTGAAGCAAAATAAACAGGCATACCTAGACGATTAACATTGTTCTGGCTAAGTGTGGTAAAAGTGGTTATCCAAGGGAGTGATGTAATTACATCGACTGGCGAGTAATATGCAGGAATAGGTGGGATTGCAGGTCAGGTACGCCAAAACACACAGCTTACCAGCTGGCGGCACAGCACAGCAAGGGTGCCTGAATTAATTAAATACACATTAATGCACAAACACACATGCACAACTGTTTCAAAATAGCTTGCATCACGAAAGCCTTGCAGCCTGAATTCGGGAATGCAGGGATGCATCAAAGTGAAATTTATTTGTGCACTATCTGTAGTTAGTCAAAGTTTATGCATCTTAATATGCAGCTGTTTCCATGGTGCCGCCTGAAGAGACTGTGTTCTTCATTAGGGAGGTACAGGGTCTAGATATATGCAACATTCAAGTATCTTTCTTGTAACTGAACTGTGATTCATGGACAAAATAGGCATAAATGTGTAATAGATCAGCAATTCTATACCAAATGTTTTGGAAGCAAATTAGCCAATAAAGTAACTGCTTTGTTTTCCAAATGCTGAAGAAATTGCCTAAACAATGGCAATTACAGTGGTGCTTTCAACTCGGGGCGGGGGGGCTCTAGTAGGTCCTAAAAATAAAAAGCGGGAGAAACCCAGCTTTAGTATGCTGTATACAATATCTGTGCCTTAAATAGATAAATATGACAACTGCAAAAATCTGACAAAAATGGCCTCTCTTCTAAGCAAGCCTTTGCAGTCAGAGTACTTCACAATTGAAATTGAAACTGTATAAAACTGCAAGTAAGAAATCCTGGATTTGGTGATTGATGCTACAGTATTTTTTTCAAGCAACAAAAGAGAAAAATGGACCGTCATAAACAACTATAAATACTCTCCATTTTACTTTTCTCTGCAGTGCCAGCCAAAGCTGCAGTGCCTGGATAGCTACAAGCCAATAAAACTCAATTTCAGCACATTTCTGCTGTCACCGCTATAGTTCTGTAATGTTGTCAGGATAAAACAGTCAAGAAAACTGATTTTCCATAATGTAATTATGTTTGAAGAGACAGCCAGGTGAATTGGTAATTAGACATTATTTTTTATTTATTAATCATTTCAGATAATAGCCACTGAAATGTAATGAACGAGAGATTATGGGTAACTGACAGAGCGTGACAGCTGTTCTTGCTGTGGTGATATCTGAGATTAGCATGTTCTCTCAAATATACCAGGACTGATAATTTATTTTCAAAATTCACTTTTGGCTACTGGTGCTGCTCCTTCTTCAGAAAGAGCCGTATGAAAGACTGGTGGTTTGATCACATGTATCATGTGCATGAAATCACATATATCATTTTTACAGCAACAAACAAGATTTCACTTTTTAGGTGAACTGCGTAGCAAGCATTTGATTATAGCTGAAATACTGTAATCCTACCTACAGTTTAACAGTTTAAACTAAATTTTTATAATTGCCAGGAGTGTATCCCTGGTGAGAATACACAGGTTTTAAAGTAAACCTTTTTTATTTGTCTATTTTCCCTATCTTAAACTCAGATTATCTGTTTATCTTAAAAAAAAAAAAAAAAAAAAAACTAAACCCTGGTTTAAACGTGCAATGTTTAGTATACGTTAAGACTCCCGCTATAGTAATGAGTCATGTGACACGGAAAGCAACATGCAAATACATAGTTGACAAGCTTTTTTGTACAATTTTCCAGTAGTGAAACATTTTTCACTACTGGAAAATGCAGCAAAGAGAATTTTCTCTGAAAACGGAATTCTTTTCAAATCATGAACCTTGCTTTTATGTTCTCATATGTTTTATAGAAGATTTTAATCATTATGTTAGATATATCTGTTTGTGTTTTAAGCAGAGTAATCCAAAGAAGGGGAACATTTTGAATAGGAGTCCTGTCCTCCAAACAGTCACACACTATGGGCAATTAAGAAATATATGTTCCCTTGATGCATGGGGGTGTAATGGGTAGCACAATTAGCCCCCCATATCTCCAGGGCTGGGGGTTCAAATCCCATGTTTCGCATGCCCCACGATGTTGAGAGGGGTCCGGTCTCTCTTCTGGAAGACCAAACAAGCAGTTAGGTGAACTAACATAGGCCATGCAGGTGCCTGTCTGTGTGTGTGCCCTAAGTTGGACAGATATCCCATCCAGAGTGTACCCCCTGCTTGTGTCCTATGCTGGAATAGGGTCCAGGTCCACATGGCACTGTCCTGGATAAGTGCTTAGAAGATGGATGGATGCAGCAGAAAAATGGAGAACCTGAAGGAATCCTGCACAGCACAGTGTAATACCAGAACACTCGGGGAAGATCCGAAACCTTTTATTGGGGAAAGCCAAATCATAGTCTATAGACGACAAGCAGGTCTGTCCGAGCCATGCGTCAGAAGCCAAGGTATGATGCGAAAGAGGAATCGTCAAGCCGGGTGCAGGTAAGACGGGAAACACAGGGAAAGCCAAGGGGATCCGGACTGGGCAGGACTGGAGCAGGATGGTTCAGGAAGCGCGGGAAGAGGTGGTGGGGGAGTCGGGCGGAATGGAGCTGAAGCAAAGACAAAGGAGTAAAGTGCGTGGAAATAGCATTTCAAGAAAACCTCGCACAGAGCAATCGCCATGCGAGGTTTAAGTAGGGGAGTGGGCATGTCTCAGATTGCTTGCAGCTGCGTTGCCTGCAGGTTTGACACACAGGAAAAGCTTGCAAATTTGATTCAGACCAACAGCCCTGTAGAAGCAACAATGCATTTCATTAGCAGCTTAATTGTACAACTAACCTGAATGTAATGTGTAATAAAAGATATACTCATTACTTGTGTATATCATAAACTGTGGGGCATTGGAAGAACTTTTCCCATTGCTTCAGTTACTTCTAAAAGTGTCTCTTAAATGGCTATGGAAGACCTACAGTACATGATCGGATCATACGTGGTATGTTCTCATTAGTTCCAAAATTTGCCATGTATAATCTGTTATTTTTGAGCCTTTCACTGTAATGACTTGCAGCTTTGAATGTGGGGGTGTTCCAGCTCAAACATATACAATGTCTTTGTAACAGTATTCTTGACAGAAACTTTGTACTTGCTGCTACAAAGTACAGCACACAGAAATAATCGCTGAGATATTGCAGCATTCTCTCAAGCATTACATTGCAATCACTAAAACAATTACATCATGCATTGTGTACAATGAGCCATATGGGAAAGAAATATATTCTGCAGTATATTGATACCATCGCTACACTTTTGAAACAGCCAGGGTTCTTCTAGCACTACAACCCTAGACCAATAAAGGCCAGTGGAATATCTAAAAATATTTTGTTTAAATAAATAGTTGCTGAAAGAGTCGTTCCAGGCAGGATGGCAAGCAGCACCATGTGACACAGGATTGGAGGATAGGATAGGGACATTATTTGGGTAATGGAGTGGAGATGGGCTTAACAAAACAGTGAATAGGAACAAATGCAACAGAAAGCTTTTCAGCTATAAGCTGGGTATGGGATCTTGCATCAGCAATTGGGCTTGTGTAATAACCCACAGATGAAGTGAATAATGCAAGGGTGTTTGGTTTGGTTTTAGAACTGGTAGGTACCAAATCATCTCCAAAGCCCCCACCCCCCTAAACACACATGGTTCGTCCCTACTGTCCATACCAGAATTCACACCCTTGGAATAAAACCCTGCCCCTCAGAAATTCCCCTCCCTCATCATCCAATCAAATGCATTTGTACATGTTTTTTTTGCAGTGACATTAATTATTTTTGTAGATGAATTACCTGAAACCATGTATATTAAACCAGCATCCCGTCTGACATGTTCTCTGCTTTGTGCCATATATCTTTCATGAGAAAGGTTCCAGGTCTCCCTGCAACGCTGATCAGAATAGATGCCTGGAGCATGGATGGATGGACGTGCATTTTATTATACTAAACCTAATCACAAAAGATACTGTGCTTAGACATAACTAGTATAAATTACAGAAAAAGGTGCAATTCTGATTTGTGCACAATCCCTGCTCACTAGAACTGCTGATTGAAAAATGGTTGCTCACTGAGTGCACACTATACAAGGAGAGGATTGTTATGATTGATTGCCACCTGGATGTGTTTTTTGCTGTGATAAGGCACTGTCCCTAGAGGAAAAGCATCAAGCTGAATGTAAATTCCCAACCACAAGGTCACTTTCAGTTATACTTGTCTTATGACCACTTCTTCTTTCAAGGGGCGGATCTTCTTTGTTCCCACATTTCATTCTTAGATACCCTATATACATGCCATGCTGTTGGTATAGTCAGCATATTTTGCATAATATCATAACTAAGACTCATTTACAAAGTTCTAATTTGTCACTAAAATAAAATGTTTCCATCCATCTATCCATCCATTGCCCATCTATCTTCCATCCCTTATCCTGGACAGGTCACTAACATTTTAGGTAGATAGGAATTCGATCAAAGTAGAAAATTGGAGGGCGGTCTTCTCCGGACAGGTGTGCCCGATCCAAGTTTTATTGTATTCGGTGTATATCACAATTTATCACTTCATCTATAACAATACACATTTATTCACGACCTTACCAAGTACAATTAATTTGCAATTCATTTTTATATGTACGGTGCTTCAGCAAACAGTAACTGGCTTCCCACATGACGCACAATACACAGTACATACTATACAGAGATCATACAAAACGTAATAACGTGTGGAACTGTTTGGAGACAGATACACACGCGCGCGTGCACACACACACACATACACACACGTACTGAAGCAAATAACTAAATACAATAAAATACTTGTACGCTACTGTTAAATCGGTGGGTTATAAACATACAGCGGCACTGATAAATATTTTAGTTACCGAGTTTTAAACTTTAAATTTTATGATGCACCATTGTCAACCTGCACAATGACTGATGTTTAAATAGACAAGTTGACACGATCGTCTCAGGAGTTCTATCCGCCTTCCGACCAATCAGCGCATGGTGTGGGCGGGGCCTCCGGCAGCGCCTTCAGCCCAGCAGAAAACGCTGCTCAGTCGGACTGTAGATCTGCTCAGAGGTTTCTTGTCTTAGTCGGAGCTGTGCATCATTGATCAGGGTCACCAAACGGTGACAGAGACTCGGCTCTCATCGACAGGGATGATATCGGAGGGAGCTCTTATTTCCGGATGATATGGGATTTATCGTTGCTGGAGCAGTAGGTAAGGATAAGTGCCCGTCGGTTTATGAGTGTTGTCTTTTCTCTTTGCTGCACAATGGGGCTGATTCTGTTGGCTGGACATTTAGCTGAAACGCAAGCGATTAATAATTTGAAACGAGCCGCACAGGGATGACATTACTGGGGTAATGCATAGCCCGGTCCATTAAGTATTTTAAGTTTTGAACGAGACACGAAGAATACGAAATATTGGCAGGGAAGTTTCCAGTGGAAAGTAAGACCTGCACGGGCAGCAGCCAAATTCAACCTGGCGTCAACTGTACCATAACAATGAGTGGGCACTTTCACACCATGCCCGCTGTAACGCTGGGAATTCTACATCAGCTTCTGCAAAGGTATCACTCGCCAGAGACTGCAGCAATTCGCGTAATGTTGGGCAAACGCTTCCATCATTATGGCAGGGTGGGGGGACCTGCCCCCCGGGTTTGGTCTAATTATGACAAGGCTGGGATCCATGAAGTTGTCCTAAGTATATAATTCCGGCATGCCAGCCAATGTAATGTTTATTTTTTTGTTTAATTATTAAATATTATTACCTACAGCTTGTAAACGGCGTAATGCGCGTTAATATTCTTTTATATTGCAAAGTTTTAAATGTAAGTTAAATGTAAAATGATTTATATGTAAGTTGTGGGTTTTCAATATTTCTTATATGGCTGAGTTAGTTTCCCTTCTGCATGAGTGTGTCTGTGCTAAAATAAAGTGGCACAGACCTGGTCCTGAGCTATATATCAATGGGAACGCTAGGGGGCTTTCTTTTATCATTATAACGACTCGCATTTCCCTTGTTAACCTCTCCTTCAGAAGTTTGCAAAATACACTGGCTGTTTTTTTCCATCCAGCCAGCATGCATTTGTACATCTGACGCACATTGGGCAAAAGCTGCAACGTATGACGGACCTGCTTAGGAAATGTATTGTAAGGTGCATTTAGAGTGCATTGCTTTTATTTGTTTATTTATTGTGGTCATATATATGTCATTTATTTACAGCACAAGTTGTCTTTTAACTCAATAACTGTGTTGAAAAGCGTTTAAATGTCGGATATACGTCTCAGTCAGTGCGACATTTAGATTTCATGTTTTTAATATGGAGGAACGTTTTCTGCACAGCTGTTATGTTCATCGGTCTCCCCAGCAGTGTGCCTTGTGGTACCATTGCCATTGATGTGTTTGAGAATATTTATTTTAGCCTGTTTCTCTTCACCCCTGTATCCCACTAACTACAGACTTTCACTTTTCAGTGGGTACCACTAGGATTTTTTTTGAATATTTATTTATTTATTTTGCTAATAAATATTAAGTAATACGCATCCTATACCTCGCACTCCCACTCTCTCTCTCTCACACGCACAACTGTATACTTTATATACATAAACTTTATGAGGCCGTAAAAGTATCATGCCTTTGTGGTTCCACAAAATCCAAAATGCTCACATTAGAACGAGGATTTACACTGGAGTCGCATTAATAACCGAATGATAACACAAAAGTCGTATGTGGTGTATGAGATATTCTGAAGTATTTTAATGGTATGAGCAAACCATCTTATAGTTCCGAGAAAGCTACAAATTGAGCTGGAGAGTTTTGCATATGCTTTTGGGATGTCTCAAACTATTCAGTGCCTAAGGCAGGAGAACACCCTGAGCTATCAAGCCAATTTGAACTTTTACACCAGTATGTGCTGTACTACAGAATTCTTTTTTTGTTCTTTGTTTATGAATGACATGTGGCACACAGAAGGGCTGACACTCCGCAGACTGCTTGGAGTCGCGCGCTATTGAATCCGCGAGCCTGCGCGAGACTCGGGCGGTGCGCTCGTGACAGCGGCGGCTGCGGTTGTCCGCTGTACTCGGGCGACAGAGAGGAGATGTTTTTCACGCGGTTCCCTTACTGCTGAGTTCGCTTTAAATTCTGCTTTTTTTCTAACTCTTTCCACCGAAATGGAGGTATCTGAGAAGCAATAACTATGTTAGTCATAGTGAGAAATATAGTAAACCCGATTCCATTTATGGAGTTTATTTTTGAGAACAGTGGTGGGCCCGGAGGAAATAGGTCCGACGTAAGGTATTTTAAAGCCGAGAGCTGCGGCGTTAAATGGATTTCAGCGGCAGCCGTAATATCATTTGCTGAAATCGGGATTTAAGGTGACCCAGACGTGCCAGCTCTCTTTGACATGTTGTTCCACTCAAAAGATTAACATTTTGACCGGTCACACGGAAAGCCGGGAATATCTCGTACGACGCTCCTCTCTTGTAAATGTCAAGCACAGCTGGTAAATACATTAGAATCCAAGATATCGCGTTTACAAAATACATGGTGCAGGACATCATTTAAAAACTTGGTCTGTTTACATATGGCTTTGATGGTATGAAGTGGCTTAGCGGCGCAAATTCATCCACTGCCTGCATAAGACGATGTGTTGGGACATTTTTCTCTCAATGCTGTCCAAGACCCGCTGGAAGTAAGTGCCCAAATAGGTGACAGCAGGCAACCAATGAAGCCACCAGCCTCTTCAGATGGAGAAAATCAATACCCTTTGTTATTTTATCCCTGGAGGGCTGACACTTGGGGGAGTTTTGCTTTTAATCTGAATGGGGAAAGCACCTGTCAGCATAGTGACACATTATGCAGAATCCCCGTGGTGCCCCCAGATTGTCCTAGGGGCAGATAATTAAAACCTGGGGCTTTGCTTGCATTGATTTTAATCCCATTTCTAGGAGGCGTTAGTAACTGACACCGTGGAGCACTGAAGGGCAGGGCTAAGACTGACTGCTGTATCAGTGTGAGCCATCTCTGAATGACTCCCATGAAAATTCCTCCATTTAGCTCTGGCTAAGGACAACCCACCCATCTCCCTTTCGTCCTTCCTGTTTGTCATAGGAGATCTTGAACTGGCATGCATCTCTGTAGATATGGTAGCCATGTTGTTTGTGTCCATTCTTACAGCTGAGTTTTTCTAATTTTGTTGCCGATCTGTATAGCTTTGCATTTTTTTTAGGTCTATGGGTTCTATGGGATTTCTAAAGAAACAGAAATGGAATCATCTCTGAAGACTGTAACCATCCAGCGTTTAAAAGACAGTTTGTTTCCTTTGTTTGCACAGTTTGTTTCCTTGTTTCAGTCCTAGCAGTCCTCTTGTGTTGGATTACTACCTTAAACATTTATGTCTGAATTTAAAACACTTAGTCGTTTGGGTACCTCTTGAGCACTCTGTGAAGCTGCGTGTGAAGAATTGGATTAGCTCCTTTTGTTTTCTGATGATAATAGTCTCACTGAAACAAGTACACCATCCAAATGTCCCTTTCAGTTTTGATCACAGGTTCCTTATTGTAGTCAGATTTGCAGGCAGTCAGAAAATAGTCTTCATTTGCAGACATATATATACACACACAAACACGAAAACATAAAAAATCTTAAGTCAGTCAAAGATTCAAATTTCATACGAAGTTTATGCCGTTCCTGTTTCCAGGGCTAATATTTTCAAGGAGGCATATTTGCACTCAGTCAATATAGCCATTTTGATTAATTAATTTGATACAAGTGTCATAGAACCACTATTGAGTCACAAGCAATTTTTGTCTGTCATAAAATGCAATTAGCTTTGAACATGAGTTTACTGGGATATGTGATATAACAACTTTTAGACTTGTCCTAGAATTATTTTTAAGTAAAGGTCAATTTGAGACATTAGGCTTGTAATTCCAAAAACCAGCATGTATGCCATGACTTGTTTTGAAGGGGGGAAATGGCTTTCTTTTTGGACTTTTTGATAGTGGGAAGAAAATTATAATTTCAGAAAAAAGGAGCATGTAACAAAGGATGCAAAATGATTTTTGGCATTAGTGCATTAAAGAATGAAATGTGAAACATGGCTAAATAGGTAGCCATCCTGGGTATCTGCTTGGTCATAGTAAGGTGTTCTTGAAATCCAGGAAAGTCTGATAAACCCAGGGGGAATATCTTGTGTGTTAGTCTGAAACTGTTTGATGTCTGCACTTCCTGTTTTCTGGGACCTATCTATGTTTGTCTACTCATAAATTTATATAATCTGGCAGTTCATCCTTGGAGTCTTTGGCCATATGCAATTGGTGTAAGCATCGTGGCTTTTCAGAGAAGATGTGGCATGTATTGTACTTTTTGTCCTTTTGAGCTTAATACATTCTAAATAAACAAGGGCTGTCTATTAAGATGCATTTTATTAAGTTATAAATTATTAAGGATAATTTTTTTGAAAGTGAACCTGTGTAATATCCACCTGTGTTCAAGTACAACTGACTATCTTTCAATTGGTATCATATTTGCAAGACTTTTGAGTTATAAATGGAATCTTTCAGGTATCTAATGCTGCTAGTTCATCATTGACACAGTTTGAGTTTAATGGAAGACTCCAGGATTTTTAAGTTTGGGATTATTGGGTTGTGGCCAATGTTGGCTGTCTGACTTCATCTCTACCCCAACATCCTATTCTAAAGAAGCAAGTTGGATTTGTCCTTGTGTGACTGTCTTGTACAGCTACGTCTCATTGTTGCAGTTATACTTATTGCCCCCCTTGACTTTTTCCTTTGCTTTTCACTAAACCTTAACTCTGACTTCTTTCATAAAGTTGTATTTTACTAAACTATATTGTTTGCTGGGACTAATTAGTCTATGTTAAATGAACTTGGCCCTTTAGGTGTTATTCACTGACCATTAGTCTGCATCATTAGATCTATATTGTGTGGGTGGTAACACAGATGGTTAGCAATGATTTGATATAGGGGTTGAAAACTACAGGGCTTTTGCTTCTCGGAATGCACTTTAGACATGAATCAGACATCCCAGTCTGGAATCAGTCTGAAATTACATATGCAAACATTATGACCAACTGTATAATGTTTCACTTCCTAACACTAAATGGGTAATAAATCTGGGTAAAGAGCTGGTGGTCTGGCAAAAAAGAGTAACTCTTAATGGCTAAGACAGATGCATTCCTGACCAGACTCGGTTGATTGGTTTAACAGTATGGTTTAAACAACTCTGTGATGACCAGCCAGCGGCCTAGAAAAAGCAGAAGGGGAAAGGGATAGCCTAAAGATGGCGTGGCCAGCAGCGGAATTCTCTCGCTTTCTCTGTGGTGTCTGTTGGCCAGCATCTCTTGACCCTCAGGATGCAGAGTGTATCCATCTGGAGCTACCAGGGGAGTGGCTTTCTTGGTCTTCAGCCCCCCCCCCCCCCCAGCACTGCCTGGATGCTACCTTGGTCATGCTTTGGATAAGTAGTTATAGAAGAGGGAATTTTCAGATGAAGTTTCATATTTAAAATATTATTTATGTGATTGTGTCGTTACAGTTGCTATTTTCTGTTAGAAGCCCTTAACACTTGGGATAGATGCATAAGAACATTAAATAATATGATTTATATTACATCAGTTGTATAATGTTTATTTTTTATCATGTTGAGAGAATGTCTGATTAGAACATTCTGTTCTTTAATTCTGCATGGGGACATTAATGTAACCCAAAGCCTTGGTCGACTGGACTGTATTGTGGGTTCTCTGAAGTGCTGTGCCCAGAGGCAGAGAAGTCAATGGTGGTCCTACCACAAGTCGCCTACAGGCTCTGTTAGTAAGCCATCTGCCATGGTACCTGACACCCTGATTCGGGCTCTATCCCAACACGGCTTCTGCCGAGTCCTGCTTGTCTGCATTCTGGGTAGCTGCAAGCAGTTCCCCACAGAGTCTGAAATGCTGTCTGCTTTCTGAGTTGAGATCTTATTCTGTTTCCTCTCTCTCCTCCATGGGAGGCCTGTGCAAAGCTGAAATCTTAGGTAGCATTGTTTGTTTGCTTTAATTATTGAGCAGTTTCCTTGAAGAAATTTACGCCGTTATTCACTAGCAGCCATAGTAGTTTCACTGCTCTCTTTCCTTTGAAAGCAGTGGGGAAATTGCCATCCATCAGTGTGCCCCTGTCAGGGTTGAATTTAGTATGGTTACATTACAGGAGCGGCTTGCATAACCTCCTTTTTTTGTTAATACCATTTAGAAACTCGAATGCTAAATTAGACTCAATTGTCTCAGGCCCAAGTCAGGCTGGTATAGATCAGTTAATTTGTTTTTCTGTCTGGCTAAGGTGAGGCATGGCAGAAGTCTGCACTGTTAGTTTCCAAGATGAATCTACCTGCAGCTTCACCTTATGAGATTGTGTTTCTGATTTATTCACAGCGGTGTCCTGCAAACATTTTACGTAGGATCTGATTGCTCTCTGTAGGGGGGAAGCACGAGTCCACATTGGTTTGCAGGCAAAGAAATGTATTGCTTTTCTTATTTGAGTGCCATAAGGATTTGAGAGAATGCACAGTGTTTTGGATGTTGCTCATAGACTTCAGTTAGCCTTCCTGTTCTGATCATTCATTTGCGTTAACAATGTCATTTGGCATTCTTTATTGCACCGTTCCTAATTTATATGTGGTGCCTGATTGAAGTAGAAGGTTTAAAACAGCCATCGTAATTGAACGGGTGATGCAGATCAGTTACCCAGTTAACCTGTTACATGCAGGTACTACTGGAAAATCATCAAGTGGAAGAGCAGGCCTATTTTTCAAGACTCCTGATCACCTGATCTATTGTGGTGCTATGATTTTTGACAAAATTTATGATAAAATAGCAATACCATTCCTATGAGCATGGTTATAACATGGAAGGTGGACTGGCCCTGGCTACCATGATAATGTGTCCCCTGATGAGTCATTTCAATATATAGTGGTACCTTCGACTACGAACAGTCCTGTTCACGAACAAACTGGATTGTGAACCAGATGTTCGAAATATTTTTGTACCGATTCGTGAACCGTGTTTCAGGCGGCGATCACACAAACATCCCCCAAAAGCTCCCTGAAGAACCTCCCGAAACACGAAGAAGTGTACATTATGCCTAAGAACATAAATTATTACGTAACTCCTATTTAAATGCTATATTCTCCATTCACACATACTGGCAAATGCTTATTGTTTGTTTACAGTACTAACAAAGAAATTACTGTATTGTTTTTGACTGTTAGTTTTTTAATGTTAATTTTTTACATTTTTGGGGCGGTGTTTTGTGGTTCTTTTCCATGTTTTGGCATCTTTCGAGTGACCAGCCCACCAACAAGCGAATGTTCAATTGTACTGTTTTATTTAATTTAGCATTATTTGTGTATAATTAAGGTTATTTTAATTTAAGTCTATATTTTTGGTCACAGAAAAAAACTTTTTTTTTTAAATCAGTGTTTCTGAGGTTTGAACGAATTATTTGTATTTACATCATTTTAAATGGGAAAATTGATTCAGGTCGCGATGTTTTTGGGTCACAAACTGAGTCCTTGAACGAATTAAGTTTATGAGCTGAGGTACAGTACCACTCTCGTGGACAATGAGGAGTTTCTGCAGTCTATATAGTCCTTCTTCTATGGTCATCATTAGTGATGTGGTGAATAAAGTTGAAGACACTGGATCAGTAGAAAACCAATGATACAACATCTAGCCTGTTTCATAGTCAGGCAGAATGTTTGCATCATCTCGCTTTGTTTCTTTCTCAACCCTTTGGTAGAGGTTTATTTGGGTCTCGTATATCTGACTTCAAAAACAGAATGGCCCGATTACATTTCATAATATGAGATAAGAGATTTTTCTGTGTATCTTCAATGGTTTTGTAAATCAGGTCTCAAAGTGCTTTGACATTAGTTGATGTTTTCACCCCTAATGTGTTTAGGCTGTTGACCAGTAAGGCACATTTTAGCTGTGATCTTGACTTTTTCACATGGCTTGACTGGTTGATTCTCACGGATTTCTTTCTTTTTCCTGATAATCTGGTGAGTTTGTCTGTCTAATTTCTATGCGGTAGTTCTGACTGAACATTTTCCAGACTGTCAGCATCAGCTTGGTGTAGATTTATAGCCAGCCAAATAGAGCCGAGGCTAAGACCAAGAGTTCACATTCATAGCTCTCTTACATGCACAGTCATCGCAGCATGACACACCTAATAAGAAGCACCTGTCAGCCAGTGCTCCCACTACATGCTTCCCAGACTGGAAGGACTGTGCAAAATGAGCTATTATTCTGAAATGTTAAAACATACATGCCCAGAATTGCGCAGAAATGACATCAAGTGACATTCTGAATTTCTGCCTCTTGTACATCTCCAATCCAGATGGTTTCAGAGTACAGTAAAATAACTATCCAGTGTCCCAGTACTTATGGAGGACAGGGAACAAATTCCCTGCTGCCACTAGAGGATTTTTGGCTATATTTCATACTGTGTATGAATGTGATACTATTATTGGATCTACAAATGAAGTGTGCAGGGTTCCAGTTTTTAATTAAAAAAATTATTTGGATGTATATTAAATAACTCTCTGATATGTTTTATTTAACTATTAGTGATTGGAGAAATGGGGCATTTAATTCCATATGGGGTAATATTATTGTGCGTCTTCAATCAGGTATATCCCATTGTTCATAAGATGCTCTGTTGGATTCTATTGGACTGAGCAATACAGTGACTGACAGTCCACAGTAGTGCCACCTACCAATGGTTCTGAAACGTCCTGTCTATCACTATTTCCTTGTTACAGCTCTGTACAAAAAAGCCCGTAGTCTTCCTTGGGTAAAACAATGGGTGAAGGAATTTGCCCATAATCTTATAATTTCAGGGTTAAAAAAGTTTGAAATTCCTTCCTGGTATATCAGAGTTTATATTACCAAAGGGAATTGGAGGCGTTCTGTCAAAATGACTTCATCTTTTTTTTTTTTGCTTTGAACTCATTCTTCAGTCTGTCTTTGTAATTACATGTGTAAAAACCACTTACACAAACCCCAAAGACAAGCAGTCACTGACAAAGTAACGCTGGAGTGTGTATCATTTGAAGGATGGATGTAGAGATGAGGAGGGGAAAAGCCCTTGCAGTAAGTGCCATTCCGTCTAACGAGTCTCGCGCAGACTCGTAAACGAGTCTTTACGAATGCTGAGCGGTATCGGTTTACCACAAAGACACCCGCCAAGCTTGCAGCGGAGCAGTGCCTCGTTTTCTGTCTTGTTTTGAGTGTTGTCATGGAAGCTACCTGGTGTCACCGGAGTGCTCTTCCATTTCTTTTCACTGTCCTCTTTCGATTGTGCCAAATTGTAGCTGGCGCAAATTGTAGCTGGCCCAATCCTGCTTGCTCGGCTGACATGGGAGGTCCGGCAGGGCCGCTTATGGAATCTGGCCGTTAGTATTCATGTGCAGCATGACTCGCAATGAGCGATGCGTTCTATTAGGTGTGAGTGTTTTCTGACCGGCACGTTACCTGTGGCTGTTCAATACTGCGTGGTGGGAGATGTCACGCACCTTTAATTGCCAGCTTTACATCTTTACAGTTAAGCGTATTACTGCAGGTGTAGTGGGGACGCTTCATTACTGTCTGCTGCATGCTTCCTCCAAGAAAGGCGACCCTTTCAGAAGAAAGTGTTATGCTTGATTACAACACGGGGATTAGAGAGGACATAAAACACGGTGAATAGAGGAATCATGCCAGCAGTTGGGGGCACTTTGCCTCTCCAGGGAGTTTTGGGTTTCTGGTGAGGGTCATGTGAGGGTCATTCTGAAAGCCAATACAGGGAAGTGGTGACATGTTTTAATGCCTTTCTAAGTATAAGTGATGTGTTTATATAATGCAGTTTATGCTGAATCGATCAGAAGCATAGGTATATATAATGGACATTTAAGAATTCTTGATTTTGAAGAGGTTTTTCTCCATTTAAAATCCAACCATCCATTTTCTGTAACTGTTTATCTTATTCACGGTTGTGGATCCAGAGCCTATTCTGGAGGGTATGGGTGCAAGGCAGGGAATGACCCAGGATGGGGCTCCAACCCATTGCAGGGCACATTCACACACCATTCAGCCACGCATGCACAACTACAGGCAATTTGGTAACTCCAATAAATCTTAGCATGTTTTTAGACTGTGGTGGGGGGGTGGGGGGGTGGCATTCAGTGTGAATTTACACATTATTAAATGACTGTAATGTTATACCCCTGTTCATAAGTGTCTCAAAGTGCTTTTGACATCAAAGTGCTTTTTAAAAAACTCCATCCATCCATCTTGAATACCTTCTTGTCCTGTGCATAGTCTTTGGAGTCCTGTGCTGTGTCCTCTTTTAATTATGAGCATGGGCTTCTCAGCACACGGACACAAGGAATTTGTAAACATTACTAAAGTCCATATATATGCGCGTGTGTGTGTGTATATATATATATATATGTGTGTGTGTTTTAAAATGATACAATGCAATAAGACAGAGGTTTGGAATTTCATTAAAAAATTCAGCTGTGAATGATGAATGCCAGGAAGAATCTTGAAAGAACAGAATAAAACCCTTTTTCTGCTGTTCTTCATTCGTATTTCTGGTCCTGGGATGGAGCTTCACCGGGACGGTCCTTGAGTACGGTGCAACTCATCTCATTCTTGCACTGGACTGCTACTGATGCAGCTTCTGCAGCCAGTTTTTAGGGATCCATCAGAGGTCTCGTTCTGCGTGGCGTTCCCCTCTAAATCTGGTGGATTTCACAGCACCGGAGGTTGGGCTCACATTTCGGAATTGGACTGAAGCCTAGAGACAGTGTCTCTAAGTTCGCCATTGAATGGGGCCACATAGCTGTGCTTCACTAGTATTTGTTGCCACTTGAGGATAGTTGTTCCATCTCTGTCGAGCTGTATCTGGGAACGGAGCACTGAAACACGAGTACCATTCCGAGGGGTCTGGAGGTCCCTTTGGTACTTGGTGATGAAAGGCTTTTTTTCTCTTTCCATTTTTTTTCTATAACGTTAAAGAGCTCTTAATTTGTGATGGGGCTGTAATGGAATTAATAAAATGACATTCCTCTAAGCGCTGTGATTGCACTCTGATTGCTGATCAATGGATTCATTCATGGTCTTTGTACTAGGCCTATTTTATCTTTTATTACTTTGTCTTCCAAAGACAATGGTTATGATACAGTTTGTATCATCTCACTAATGTTTATCATTCATTGGGAAATGGATTAATGTGCACGAACAATGTTCCTTTTACAGCTGATATTTTGATGCATGTCTCTGCATCTCCTAGTTCAGGGTTATTCAAATCACGGTCCTCAAGGTCCAAACCCTGCTGAGTTTCCAGCCTCCTTTACCTGTGAGCTGGGTGTGAAGCCTCTGTGGCCAATCAGAAAAGTACCTAAACTAACTGGGAGAACTGAAAACAAGGCCTGGATTTGGCATTGAGGTCCAGGATTGAAGAGCCCTGGCCTAGTTCCTGGAGGTCCACCGTAATTTTTTGCGTTTGCTTGTAGTTTCTTAAATTTTTATCATTATTCTGTCTGGTATTTACTCCAGTATTGCAGTATCAGTTTCTAAAATTGATATGTTATTTTGAATCCCCTTTTATTTGTGCAAATGATTAGCCTCTTGTAATTAACCCTCACTTTTTGTAGCATGTGTCCGTAGTCAGCAAGGTTAGGTGCCCCCGGTCATACTCCATTAATGGAGGGTTAGGGGGAGCACAAGGCACCACGTTGATGCTGGGTCATGTGACCTTCTGCTCCTGCCCCTCACTGACTCGCACCTGCTGTGACAGGCCTGTAGTGCTGCTGGCCATGACGTCACTTCTGATGAAGACTCTGCCTTTCTTAGTTTCTCCCTTTTTCAACCACAAAAAGACTTGAATTTAATTGGCGAAACTTAAACAGCAGCCAGATGGCAATATGGTAGTAAATGTTTTTTTGCGTTTTCCCTGCCCCCCCACACCATCACTGTAACTGGGTCTGAGCAGAATGACAGACGTCGCAAGATGCAGCTGGAGAAACGCGCTACGTGGCGCATGCGTGTTGTTCTCGCAGGCGCCTGGCAACCCGCTTTCAGTGCCAGGCGCCCTAACAGCTGGGGGG